>KQ086024.1:0-98563 GCA_001020605.1 Schizopora paradoxa
ATGTCGAACCTCCCAGGTCCCGGACGACTCCTCGGCAACTTTTATTCGAGGGCAGGAAGGACTCTCGAGAGGCGTCTTGGGAGGATCGTGAATCGGGCAGCGATAAACGAGTACGAGGACGCGGTGGAAGTGCTGCAGCGACAACAACTTGGTCTTGAATCGATAGAAAGCATGTTCTGGTTAGGGGGCCCGGAAGAGCACGAGAGAGCTTGTCAGGTTCTCCTTATCTGTGCAAGGTACGTCTTTGGCCTGCTTCTTGGATCTTCGCTGGACTCGCAATGTGGACAGATCGAATGACGTCAACATTCAAATTGAGGCCTTCAAGAGGATCGTACAGAAGTCCGTCAAGCACCCGAAAAAAGTCCGATCTGCGTTCAGGAGGGTGTTCGAGCGACGCAAAGAAATCAGTGACGTCACCACTTTCTCGTGGAAGCGCCCAGGCGTCGAGTACTCCGTCAAATGGCTGTTTTGGTATAGACTGGCTTCACGATGTTTGTCGTCTCACCAGAGCTCGTTCATCGAAGAGACAGTCCAGCTCGAAGGCGTCAGACGTCACTCATTGGATTTCTCGCGTTTCGAAGGGCTCCTTCTAAGCTGTGGGTGAGTCTCAAGCACCATTTCTCTCGTATCTCCAGTCAACAACCGCCATAGCGACTCGTCCGGGTTGCAACTCGCGCTTCGTTTTATCGATTGGTTTTGGAATCGAGAAGGTGAGCTGAGCTCTCTATCACAAACTACTACGCACGATTAAGTGTAATTTCGAGAGGCATCACATATTATATCAGGTATAAGGGTTTCGAGGGCTCCGCGCTCGTTCAATTTGCAAACGGGTTGCGTACTTGGTGGGAGATATATTTCTCTGTGCCTGATACTGCTGAGCGGGTTCATATTTCATATCTGTCATTCGATCTTGGGAGTACATTTCTTGAGTCAATATCGCGATCAAGTGGGAAATTGGACGATGACGAGCCCAAAGGGCGCTTTATGGACGAAGCCCTACTCCCTGTGTGGGCGGACGTATACAAGATACACCAATTCTTGCGCAGGTATTTCGTATAACATCGTGCACCTTTCTTTGATCTGATATCAACAAATGATTGGCGTCGATTTTGCTTCGCAGAGCTTCGTTCCTTATTGATCTCAGAGACCATCCTATCGTATGTAAACCCTGGGGAGATCTATGCCGAGAAAGTCTTCCGAACCCCAACCACGAGAAGCTGCGAAAAGATTTGCTTCGTTTGGAGGACATTTACGGATCCGAAATGCGTAATCGTTTTTCTCCAGAGAAATATAGCGCGATCGGCCTCGAACAGAAATATTTCGCCAACGCGGTAAATCTCATTCTGTGCATTCGTCTAAGTGATTCATTATCGACTCATATGACAATTAATTCGACGCAGACACGAGCCATCCCCGGCCTACTTCGGTGCGCAAATTGCTCCACCCGTCGAGAGCTCGAGTCGAGCTTGAGACGAAGGCACTGGAGTAATCCTTCTTGGTACGACGATCAGCTGGAGATCTGTGACGAAATGATGATCGTCACCGAAAGGTGCGTATTTGTATGATTTTATTATTTCTGATAACCTAACCGCTTTCTCTAGTTCGACTATCATACGCACAACTTCTGCAGGACTTCCTTACGTCATCAGAATAGGACAGGCAGCAGCCAATGCGTGTAATATATGCTACCATGCGTTACTTCGACGGTGGCAATTCTCGCGGCGCCGGGGATCATACCTACCTCTCTCACCAATAGTGGTGATATTCACTCATCATCGCGGAATTTTGACATTCTTCATCTTACATGTTGCAGCCCTTGATACATATGGTGAGGATGGTGGTGATGTGTTGAAGTCATTCGAAGGGGGTTTTCGCTTACATAGAAAGGATACATTTCACGTATGAAGAACAGCTAGTAGAAGAGGAGTCAGATGACGAATGATATCATAACGAGATGTATGTTTAAATTGCTCTGTACCAATCATTGTTGAGCTTCTCCGGCTCGTATAATCGTGTACTAGAGAGGGATATCACATCGGACCTGTACAATCACTTCGATACGTGGAAGATAATCCAAAAGATCGAGAATTATGGGCGATATACGAGGATGAATCTTCAATATAAATATTGCATGCGAGGACGGCATATCCGTAAGGGTGGATGCACCGACAGAAAGTGAGGGCAAGAGTCGGAGATCGGGTTGTATGGTGCGATCGACGGCGGGGAGCGAACGCTCGATCGAATTTATTGGCTGAGTTCCGTTACTGATTTGTGCGCGGTTCCTCTACGACGGAATTTTACACGCCGCGAGTTGCGTACTTCATCGAGACGCAAACCACCCCTACAGTTATATCATGTCAAAGCATCTGAAAGAGATAAAGCCAGTCGCCTTACCTGAATTTATTCCGTTTGACTTCTGGCCTTCGAGTTTTCGAAACTGTTTTTACTCGAAGATGACAGATCCTTCAGGCGGAGCACGTTTCGTCGCCTCGGCAGTGCATCTCTCGATATAAGAGTCTAATCTGGAACGACATATAGCCTTTTGAAAGCAATTTATTCTCAAGAAAGCGTCTATAGTCTACGATGAGAAACTCTCACTGGATAATCAAATCGGTGCGTACCTTCACGAATGGTCTATGAGAATACTTGGATCTAAAATATCCCTGGCTGCTATGCTTAGCACTCAGTGACACTCGTTAGAGCTGCATGTTGCAATCGAGGGTCAGCCAATCTTGAAATAATTCGGCATGGTTTTGAGGTTGAGGCGGAGCGAGTTTTATCGCACGTGTGCAGCTGGCGGTGAGATAAATGGTAGTATCGATACGAGTTGTAACGAACAAGTACGTACGTCAATCACCTGGAATTATTGTCTACATTTTCGTTGATGGGTTGAAGCATGGCGCTCTTGAGAATTCGGGTGATGAGAGCTTCCATGAGCCGGTGGAAGGATGCTCAAATTGTATCTGTTTGCGATACACTTTGAATAGAAATAAATTTCAGAAGGTGGAGGCATCACGAGAAGGGATATAGTACTTATGTACACGTCACGCGAGGCGACGAAACTAGGTGAGGTCCCGTAGCCTGATGCTTGCGTGGTGGTTCAAACAGTAGGCCAAGATATCTAGCAGAGGAATAAAAGAGAAGATCAGCAGCTTTCCTCCGAATATTTCGTGCATGGAAGGAACGTAAAATTTCAAATTGATGTCAGAGGAACGACATCCTCATCGGAGACGCGCGTCCTTCCTCCCAATCCCTTCGACCATCCAGCAATCCTCGTATCCTGAAAGTTTGAGAGCGTTTGAGTCCCTTGATCGACGAAGTTCGTGGATTCTGCTTCCGAACGCGCTTGGATGGAGTTGACACTGGCAGTTGATGGACTCGGAGATCGACGTTGCAGTTGTCGTTGCCTTACACCAAGCGGTCGATAGCAACGATGCAGAGGTACGAGCTGGAAGACGGCTTACGACCCGAGCTCTGCTGTGCGATGACCTTCGAACTTGAGAATAAACCGCGATGGGGAGATGAAGACGTCGTCGTCGTCAGGCCGCTCTTGCCGCGCTGTCCACGCCCGACCTCATTCAAACTTGAACGGCCATGTCGCGGGCGACGACGAGCACGAATCGACGACGACCTGCGGATTGGAATTGTCCAGGATGGAAGAAAGAGCAAAGGAGCGCTGATGAAGGTCGATTGGGTGCGCCTCGATGGCTGGATGTCCGCCAGATGTCATGGATGAGGATGCTTTGGTCGACGATTAGGTGCGCGACAGTATTTCTTTCATCCTCCCTCGCTTCTGACTCTATTCATTTTCGTTTTAGTGTATATGATATCCATACAGAAATGAAACATACTTGGTTGGAACCCGCATCCGATTCAAACGACGGCTCGGAGGTCGTTCTCTCGCATTAGCCAAGATCCCATTCATCGTTTCTCTTCCTTCCGACATCCGGTGGGTAGGGAGATGTCTCAGCTCTACGATGGCTTACGCCAGAGTGGTTCCACCGAGTAGACGAAGCAAGTGCGATGAAAAGATGAGGAAGAGCGTTTCATTGTCGTCGTCGTCGTGCCACGTGGCACGCGTCCATGCGGACGACAACAATGTTCATCTCGCGGACGACAACGGACTCGAATCAGCGACTGCGAACCTACGGCGACTTGAAAACAGAGAACCTCGAGGTCTGGATGGCGCAGAGAGATGGAGTATGCGTTGGAAGGATGATGGGGTGCACTGGATGGTTGGACGTCGTGGTCGACTCGTGGATGGAGGATGCTATGGTCGACGAATTGGTGCGCGACAACATTTCCTTCCTTCTTCCTTGCTCCTGATTCCATTGATTCGTTTGACTTAGAGCCCGACTCAGAAATTATTTCGCGCACATTGGACACGTATCTCGTCTCTCATACGTGTGGAGTTCATGCCAACTTCAAGCAGCAACGTCTCGAAGGACGTCCCTCCTCAAATCTCATATCTTATTTCTTATTTCTCTCTATCATTCGATCGGCAATTCCATCGTTTACTCGCTCTCTTTTCGGAATCGTCATCTTTGACATCGTCCATTACGCTCCAACGGAAACGACCCGCTTCTCGCCGGAATTTTTGTTGCGGACTTTCATATCGAGAGTCGATGCCTCTCGCGATATGATGCAAAGCTATCTCTCCGACTTGCCGTATCTTACGAATGCGCCGGACGAAAGGAATTTTGAACCATGACATTCGCAACATCCTCTTCGGAAGATGAAGGCAGATCTCTTGGAAGCATCTGTTCTTCCTTATTGGTCCGGTAAAATGATAGCACAATCAATTCTCGCCCATTTTCTCTCTTGTCTTCATGATATCCGGTGTACATCAAGATGGCACCTCATTCCGAATTGCGACACGATTCTATACCTATACCGAATCGTTGGAAAGGTCGTTGGCGAAGTTCAACGGTCGACGATCGCGATCGCTCTCGTCGGCGCCGAGTCATTCACGCCAAATTAGTGTCTGTTCCAATTCTCGTCATTTCAAAAGACGGATTGCTTTTTTAACCGCACAAATTCGAAAAGTCGTTCATTTCGAAAGACCACTAAATATGTGTAGGCCTTGAGGCGCTCGATCCATTCGCTTCGAATGGAAAGAGCTAGCCCTGTATTGCATTTGTCGAGATCCTCGTGTCTTGTTCCTTGGGAGGTATACGGTTTGAAAGGTATCTCACATCTACACATACACCGGTGCGTGATTGATAGATAGAAACAGGTCACGTAAAATCGACGACTCGCTATTGAACAGCCTTGAATTCCTTAAATAGCTGCACTCACTCGTAAGAAGGCGATGCTTTTACGATTTTAGATTCCATGCTTACATGTCCTTGTACTCGTGCACAGGTCAGGAAGCACTACCAAGGAGCACATAAAAAATCGCAATGTCCGACCCCTCGCTCCTTTCCCCCATACCACGACCACTGCGAGCGATGACTGGCGGTGAGACGGGCTCAAATGCAAAGATGCGGTCCTCTTTCGACGAGACGCCCACCCTTGACAATACTCTTGACGTACCTCTCCGCTCGACGCTCCTACTTGAGCTCCGCGACGACGATACCGCAACGGTTTACACGTACTACTCTACGATTTCAACGAATTACACTATGTCCAACCTCCCAGGTCCCGGTCGACTGCTTGGCAACTTTTATTCGAGGGCAGGAAGGACACTCGAGAAGCATCTTGGGAGGGTTGTACACCGAGCTGCGATAAAAGAATATGAACAAGCGGTGGACGTGCTGAAATCAGACGGGACGCATCGCATGTTACTTGGTGATGAACCGAAAGAGCATGAGAGGGCTTGCGATGTTCTCCTGATCTGTGCAAGGTACTTACTTTGCATGTTTCTTCGATCTTCGCTGAACTCGCAATGCGGACAGATCAGATGATGTCAACATTCAGGTTGGGGCGTTCGAGAAGATCGTGCGGTACTTTGTCTATTTCCCGTCAAAGATCCGGTCTGCGTTCAGAAGAGTGTTCGAGCGACGCAGCGAAATCAGTGACGTCGCCACGTTCTCATGGAAGCGCTCCGGCGTCGAGTACTCCGTCAAATGGCTGCTCTGGTACAAGCTGGCTTCGCGCTGCTTGTCGTCGCACCACAGCTCGTTCATGGAAGCGGGTGCAAAGTTCGATGATGTTAAGCGGAAATCCTTGGATTTCTTAAACTTTGAAAGTCTTCTCCTAAGTTGTGGGTGAGTGCCGAACTCTATTTATCTCGTATCGTTTGGGGATTCAGCAACTACGATAGCGACGTGATTGATTTGCTTCTCGCGATTTGTTTTATCAATTTGTTTTGGAATGAAAACGGTGAGTTATCTTCTACTTTCATGTACTGCGACGCATGACCAAGTAATATTACGAGAGGCATCGAAATTGACGTGCGGAAGACAGTATTTGACGACCCGGTCCTCGTTCAACTCAGAATCGGATTGGTTGCTTGGTGGGAGGTGTTTGTCTCTGACTATGATATCAGGTTTGGTCAGTTGCACTCTGAACGCCTTTTATCGTATTTTTTCCTTTCGGGAATTACGCGATCACTGCGGAATGTAGACATGGGCAGACACGACGAAAATTCGAGGTATGACATACGGCTAGCGATATGGAAGGATGTCTTCAAACTACACAACTTCATGCGCAGGTACTTCACATCTCAATTGGCACCTTCTCCGGATCTGACCTCCAAAACCAAATGATATCATACAGTGTATGTCATTCTTTCCGTTACTCGGAGGAACAGTATCCTTTCATTTACTCGTCCTGGAGAGAGTTGTGTCACGTGTCTTCCCAACCTCGAGCACGAGAAGCTGCGACAAAATCTGCTTCGTTTGGAGGACATGTACGGATCCGCGTTAGACAAGCGCTTTGCTCCAGAAAGACGTATCGGGATTATTCTTGAAGAGAAATTCCTAGCCGGTGCGGTGAGTTTTATTCTGTGGAATCGTCTGAATAAATGAATGTCAATTTATTTGACGAATAACTCAACGCAGACGCGACCTATCCCTGGCCTAGTTCCGTGCACACATTGCTCCAACCCTCGGGAGCTTCAGTCGGACTTGAGGAGAAGGTACTTGGGAGATTCTTCCTGGTACGACGATCAGCTACGGATCTGTGGGGAGATGATCATCATCATCGAAAGGTCCGCATTCATATGATGCACTGTTTTTTTTGATTGACAGACTACGTTATCTAGAATGTCTATCCTGTGTATGAGCGCTTCAGGAATTGTGTACGCCATTATGATTGGGAGAGTGGCGCCCAATGCATGCAACACGTGCTATAATACGCTTCGAGTCCACCCTAAACGGCGATCCGATTTCTCTCCAATACTGTTGTTATTGATATACCATCATGGTATTCCTACATTTCTAATTTTGCGGATCAAAACGAGACGAAATCGAGGAAAATCTCCTGTTGAGGATAGCAAGGAGAACTCTTTTGAAGGAGGATTTCGTATTGCTAGAAAGGACATCATACAAGCTGTATATATAGAGAAATGATTGTTGAATGAAGTTTGAGCTCGCCCTTTGCTTGTAACTAGTATCTGTCAACTTCAATTATTTTATACCATTGTTGTATCGAAAAGAGCCAAAAATCTAATCGAGTGAAAATGACAGAACTCCGTTCGGCGAAACAGTGCTCGATCCACGTGTACAAATACAGTCGATATTCTCATAATGCATGGGCTCGGTTCCCATGAGATGTTATGCATTATGAGATATATGCACTACGAGAAAATAGCCATAAAATCGAATAAAAAATTCATTAAAAATGTATTTAATATGTAGTTAGCTCTCAAATCATTGAAAGCTGCAAGAAAGTCAAAGAAAGGTGCCGTTTACATGAAAGTTACGACAAGAAAAAACTAGAGAGCCTTAGGAAAGAAGGTATGAAGATCTACTTGTGTCTTAGCAGCCATGTCTTTCCGAAAGAGTTGAGCACGGAACTTCCGCAGCAACTTCGAGAGATCCAAGCCCGTCTCGTCTGTTGCATGCGCAATGGAGAGAGCCTCCAGCTGCGCACACAATTCGATGCCATAACTGGCACTGAGTTTTCCCTTGTCCTCTCCTTTCGAGTCGTCATCCTCGTCATCCTCATCCTCAGCCGCCTCCTCCGCTATTCCAGCCCTAATCTTTGCTTGTGTTACGACCATGTCGATGATTTCCTGGTCTCCACCTTCGAAACGGTATAGTGAGTCCCCGATTTCTTTTTCTTCTACCGGATTGAGGAGATCCTCGAGTGTCGGACGAGTTCCAATGATACGCTTGCGTGATGCAAGCGAATCAATGGACTTCATGAGCTCCGCTTCCGCGTCTCGTAACTCGTCAGTCGGTGCTCGGGAGGCCGCCAGAGGAACGGGAGCAGCCGCCTGCGTTTTCTTTGCTGTTCCCGCTGTACCGGAATTAAAAGCCTCCTCTCGGAGCTTCGTAACCACAGCAACCGCGGAAACAACATCCTCTTCGGTCTTGAAGACGTTATCAATTGCTGGTTTCCAATCCGATGGTGAGTAGCGACTGCCGAGAAGTGCAGTCAGTTTTTCCTCCACTGCCGGTAAGGGAAGCGCGCCCTCAGCGAATTCCATCAAGATTGACCACGCTTTGGGCTCCTTGAGAGCTGGCAGCGTACTCGATGCGATGAGAGACTCGGAGGGGAGCTTATTGCCCTGCGAAGCACTATCAAATGCACTGTCAGTAAGAATAAATTGCGTGAGGTTAATAAATCTCGTACTTCTCGTTATTCGGGGTCGGCTGAATCTTCGCATGATTCCAGCAGTTTGCAATGGTCTCCGGCTTCACCTTGTACCACGCAGCCTTCGCCATCAACATGGCTTCAAGGAGATTGATTTTGTACACCTCCCGTTCGCCAGCTTCGTCGAGGTCAATTGCACGATTACAGAAAGCACTACGGTAATGAGCTTTCATGCAGCGGATGATTCCAGCATCAAGCGGCTGCACAAATGATGTCATGTTCGGCTCGAAAAACTCGAGCCGGACATTCGTTGGGGTGTACGGTACAACATGCCCGCTAAAATTGTCGACCAAAAGGCACACATGCCTGTTCTGTCGCTGCATTTTGAGGTCGATTTTTTTAAGCCATCTGCGTGAATAATTAGCTACTTTCGGATGCAAGGAGGAAGTCTACAAACTCCTCGAAAAAAACTGCCGTCATCCATGCATTCTTATTATTTCTGTAATAAAACCCTCGAGACTCAGGGCTCTGCTTATTGAAGCAGCGAGGCATCTTTGATTTGCCTATGAAGAACGGCTCTTCGCGTTCGCTACCATCTGCGTTGCACGCAAATGCGAGGGTGATACGGAATTTTTCCGTCTTCTTTCCTTTCATTTGTTCCGTCGCAAGACCACGATCGGGCGGTGCACTTCCACGTACGTTAGCAATATGAATGAAAAGGTAGAGTAGAAGACTTACAATGCGAAAAGACCCGTCTCGTCCATATTCCATCTGTCTCGCGGTGCAAATGACGACAGGATTTTAGCGACGCGCTCTCTCTCGCGCTTGACCGCTTCTAGGTCAACTGACCCTGCTTCTCCGTGACGCTTTATGGAACGTAGTTTGTAGCTTTTGAAAGAAAGGTGAGTTTAATGCAATGCAAATGAAGAGTTGATGTGCTGCTTACGTTCGACAGAATTTCTGAACCCATCCTTCCCCTTGCAACCTCTGTGCCTCAGGTATTTCCATTCGCTCCTCAAACCGTTTGCGTTTCTCCACCAACATTTTACCAGAAACCGTCTCCCCCTTCTGTTCCATATGCCGTACCCACAGAACCAAAGCTTCCTCGACATCGGGTCTCGTTACGACGCGTGGACGTTTGCTGTCGAGCGCGGTAGGGGTCGAATTGACGCGTTCTTCGAGCTCTGCCCTTTTCTTGATTTTGCGAGAAAGAGTGCCCTGCGTGAAGACAAGTGCACCCTCGTGACGATCATGAAAGTGGTTCACGATGTCCGTCTGGCTGCTGGTGGGGTGCTCGTCGATGTAGGCAAACACCATCATCCAGTCGGCAAGCGTGAGGTTATCACGGTGCTTTTTTTCTTTGGGTTTGGCGGAGGTTTTATGGCCGTGTTGTGACGCAGGCAACGCGTCTTTCTTTGGCTTTGGGCCTGGCTTCTTTTGGTACGGCTTGTCATTTCTTCGCGGTTTGCGAGATTTCTGAGTCAAGGTGGGGGGCATTTTGGGTGAAAGCGAAGTTCGGAGAATTTTTTTTCTCTGCTTGACATGGTCCTCTGTACATTTGGTTGGCCAGGATCCGCATGATTGACGTGACATGCACTACAGAAATTCCAATTATGCATTCATTAACCCTACTTATATACGGGGAGCCAGCTCAAATCCAATGCATTATGCATTATGCCCATTTTTGCATAATCCCCCGCCTCCCGAGTCGGGAGATAGCCCAAACCCATGCATTATGAGATATATGCATTATTAGGGTATGCATTACGAGAATATCGACTGTAATAAGTATCCTCTTACCCTTTATTATCATATCTCACTTCGGCGCATGTATTCGTGGCTACGATAGTCAGAATAGTCAAAAATGTGTCATAAAGCAGAAGGAGTAGAATCTGCTATTAGAGTGAGCGAGACGCGAGCTATTATCATCGGCTCGATTTACTAAAATTATCGACGCTCATCGTGTCAGATTGTAGGTTGTCGTCCAAGTATTTTATCATTTGTCTCTAACCAGCTCGTTGATAGCTTTTACAAACATTCACGGTACCCGAGTAAAAGTCCGAATGCGAAAGCAACTTATGCTTCTGATGTACGAAAACGTTTGCGAAAAGAAGGTTCGTAAATATCTTCCAAAGTCGCTAGCTTTCCTCGCAACACTGCGTGCTCGGGTAACGGAAGGTGCGCACGACAGAGCTCTACCCAACTCTTCGCTGCGGAAGGATAATCATGGTCTTTAAGCCATGCTATATTTTTATACCTGCACAACGATTAGAAAACCATTTACTGTGCATTCGGATCTCGCAAGCACTTACCTGCGTAAATCATAATGTAGTTTGAAAATGCACGCCCATAATTCCAGCCCGTTGTCTTCCAGAGATACGCCGACGGTATCTTTGGATAGACATTGTAAAGATGCCATTATCCCATCTATGAAGTGGCTGGAGTTAAAGGAGGGAAGCCATACGAAGTTCTCTCGTTCTCTCTGAGAGAAATATATCTCCCAGTTAACGGTAAGACCTGACGCGAATTTGTGGAGAATAGGGTCGTCAAACCCTGTTTTTAGGACGTATGCGTCGACACCTAAAATCTCTAAAGTAAGGAAGACGAACATTTGATGGGGAGTTACCCAGAACTCGCAACGAACCTTGACCATTCCAATTGTCATTGATAACATGGTTCGTGAGGAGAGTATCGGTCATGTCCCTTTCAAGAAATTTAGGATAAGTACACTGAAGAATGCCGATGCATGACTTACACACAGTTGAGAAGAATATCTTCAAATTGTGAAAAATCGACGCCTCTCGAATCAAATTGTGCCGCCGCATCGAGGATAGGGCTTGGTTGCGAAGACAAACAGCGAGAGGCAAGTTTGTACCAATACAACCACCCTACGTCATAATCGACACCCGATCGTCTCCAAGAGAACGAAACGACATCGCTGATCTCATTCCGTCGTTGGAAAACACCTTGAAATGCTAGGCGGACAACGGACGGGAAAATGACGGCATAGTGCACGATGCACGTGAAGGCCTCGGTCTGAGTCTTCGAATTATTTGATCTGTGGGACGACGGTTTTTTTTCGAGTGAAACGAGTAGAACGGGATAGCGTGACACACCTTGCGCCGATGAGGAGCAATTCGCAAGCCTTCGCGTGCTTCTTCGCGTCATCGCCCTCAAACATGCGATACAGCTTCCAATAGCCTTGCACCATGGCCGCAGCCTTTGCGTAATTCCCGATTCCAGTGCGATACGCGAACTTTCCGATGCCGGATTCGAGAGAAAGTCCAGCTTTCGAGAGTAAGTTGCCAATGATTCGACCTGCCCCTATCAGATTCGACATCGTTTGGTTCGTTGATGCCGTCGAGTAGTACGAAAATGTGATCGCGCTGGCATCGTCGCGTCGGAGCTCTTCAAGAACTAAAGAGGACGAAGTCGGGTCGTCGGGGCTCTCGCTAGACTTGAACATATCTACGGCGATGGAGTTTGATGGTTGGGGATGTGGCTCGCAGTAATACAGCTGTCGTCGTGGTAAGTATAAAAGTGGGTCGATACGAGAATACAGCTCACCGCCACGCTATGAAAGCTTTCAGAGTTGCGCAGCCCAGGCAATTTTAGAACTCGCGCGCCCATGAATAGAGGATATAGTCCAAGGTCGTCTAATGAAGAACCAGAGTCACTTTGCCATTGACAATCGGCGAGTAGGCTTTTCGGTCACTCCATCAAGACTCCGTCTCAGGATGCATTCATCTTTCATTGTTTAGCCCCTAGCTAGCGGGCGATGGGAATATCACAGAAGGACAAGATCGAGCCTCGCTCAGGCGAGTTCGTATGAGTCATCGTTCGCGAATAACAATATGACATCGATGAAATTACAAGAATTACGACATGGATTTGCGAAAAAATAAGCCACGAACCTTTTTTTTTTCGAAGAAGGAACTTAGCAAGCAATTCTTCCAGCAGGACGATCGAACATTCCTCGCCCGCAAAGCGCCATATTGCCCGTTCTCCTTCTCACTCGTCTAAACTGAGCTTCCGATCTTTGTATGGGATAGACCAGATGACGCGTTGATGAGGATCATGAAGGAAAGAGTCGGGGATACGAAGGCGGTGACGGGGTCTGCATGATGAAGGACGGGACGAGATCATTTTCGTCGATTCGAAGAGAATTCTACGTCCACTTTTCTATCGCTTCTGTGACGGTCCGCAGAAATTCCAAAAATATCCATATTCCGACTTTGAGAGCGCGTGGAGAGCACGATGTGAGGACGATCATGGTCTTCACGAGCGGCATGCGTCAAGGCGAAGATGGACCGTGCCGAAGAAACGGCATGCCGAGCTATGACATGGTCGTAGTCCACCCGTAGTCTTGAAGGAGAGGTCATCGCCGAGTCGTAGGGCGGCTTGGGCCCAAGTCAAGCCGTTTTGGGTCGGACACTTCGAAACCAATGTAGGCTCTTAATCGTCACCGATGCTAGCAGCGCACCAGATTGCGAAGATGTGTCTGAAAAGAGCTTCGTTCTGCAGCGTTATTAGATGAGAAGTGGCGAATGAGATAGTGCAAGACGCACCAAACTTTCGACAAAAGCCGACTACACCTTCTCGTCCCATTGTTCGTCCTTCCTCCGCCGTCTCGCCAAATAGCCACACGAGAACCATCCCTCTCTTCAGCACTGAGCGTGAATCCTGTTCCGATCGAATACGAGCCAACAGAGCAACAAAGGTCGTGCTTCTATTCGGCAGCGTTTGTCGACGACTCTGAAGCATTGGATTTGTGGAGAAGAACTGTCGAATGCAAAGCAAAAGGCAAGACCATATGATCAATTCAAGCTATGTCTCGAGCTCGGATCGTGGTCGAGGGGATTTGAAACCAAAAGAGACGTATCGTCGACGTCGACGAGAGGGGCAAACCGGGAACGAGGAGATGTAAAGCCAAAGTTCGTCAAGGATGCAGTTCTCTATCGTGTCGATCGTTACTACAGATCTCTGAGAGAAGAGAAGATAATGCAAGACGCACCGGAGGCTCGTCAAAGCTGACGTTGAACTCTCGCTCCATTGCCCATCACCATCCCCAAATACCGACGTAAACACCATTCCTCTGCCCGTATCCACGCTTCTTCTATCCCACTCATGTAATGCTGATGACATCACGGACTTTGGGAAGAAGATTCATCAATACTATGAGAAGGTAGAAACGAGAGTTGAAACGAACCTAAGGCGGTGGCAGCAGCGGCGACGGCGCAGCAGAACTGCGCAAATTTTGCACCATCCATCGTCCATAGTCCATCTCCAGATCGCCAGATTGTTCTAAGTTATCGCATCCTCCTTTGTTCATAGGATATCATTCCATATCACCATGAGATTGCGAAGGAGAACGTACGGATGTCTGCCCGCGCGATCAGCGTCGTCGTTGGCCGTCGTTCACGTCCGTTCGTCGACCTCCTCCACCTCAAGCATCATTTTGATCGAGATGCAAGAGTCTGCGAGCTTTCTCCGTCCTCTATGCATGATTATATGGGAGTTCGCGATGTGTTGATTGGAAAGGAGACGTCAAGGAGGCGTTGTCGTCGCAGTTGAGTGTCAAGATGATGTCCGTGTCGTCGCCGTGTCCACGACGCGCGGAACGACGACGACTGTCGACCTCCAACCACGATTTCGAGAGGAAACCAGCGCTGGCACTGGAATCTCACAACGACGCCAGGTCAGCCTCTAATTTACACAAAGAACCACGAATCTGAGCTTCGAAAGGACTTGATACAGTTCGATCGTGTCTTCGGAAGGAGACTCGAAGGTGCGCAATCAAATTCTAACATCTCGCTCCAACGACTGAAATAACAGGATTTGCAATCTATCAGAGTAGAGCCACTTGCTTATAAGCAACAGCGGCGCGCAGTAGTAATGCGCAGAAGACGATAAAATTTGGTGCGTGGTCATCAACTTCGTTTCTTACACCCTCTCTGACACTTGACGACATCGCCAGCATCTGTCGACGACGACGACGGTATGATCGACGATGATCGTAATGAAACGAATTCAAGCTCGAGCAATCCAGCTGCGGGTGGAGAGAAGTCTGGAATCGACAGCCATACCACACATTCCCAATCATCTTCGTCATTCCTCAAGGAGCTCTGCGAAGACAGCGTTAGCTCCATCACTTACTCGTACGCTTCGACATGGTCGTCCAACTACACAATGTCAAATCTCGCAGGGCCAGGACGAATTCTTGGAAACTTCTACTCCCGAGCGGGCTCAGCTCTTGAACGGCGAATCGCAAAGTGGGCGAACCGCTCAGCGTCGAAGGAGTACGAGAAGGCTGTTGCTGCACAAGAAGGGTATGATTTCACGGTCATGTTCTTCTGCGAGGACCCGAAGGAGCACGAAAGGGCATGCGAGATGCTCCTTGTTTGCGCGAAGTACGTTCTATGCCCATCCATAATGCGACGCTTCTGACATTCATGAAGATCGGATGAAGTTGAAATTCAGCTCAAAGCTTTCACAGACACCATCCAATATTTCCTTGAATTTCCATCGGATGCGCTCTCTGCATTCAGGAACGTATTCAAAAGGCGTCAAGAATTCAGCGATGTCGTTACCTTCTCATGGAAACGGCCAGGCGTCGAATACACCATGAACTGGCTTTGTCGGTACAAGATGGCGTCACGCTGTTTGTCATCGCACGATAACCTCGTCATAGAAGCAGCGGCAAAGCTAAATACAGATCGTTTTCGAGCATTGGACTTCTCGAGTTTCGAAGAAATCTTCTTGTGTTGCAGGTGGGTCACGTTTATAGCAGTTTACTTAGCAACTCTCTGACTTGCACAAGTGACTCGACAGATCTCCTTCTTTCCGTTCGACTCATTGGTTCTCATTGGAATCAAAAAGGTCCGTCATCACTTTTCTCATACGGATACACCTACAGACTCTGATCGTCGAATTATCAGGCATCGAGGAATACGTAAGGCGGAAGGGCTTCGACGGTGTCGCGCTATTAAGCTTCGCCAAAGGGATCATCGCTCGATGGGAACTTTACTTCTCTCTATACGGCAAATCGATCACTGTTTGGCAACCCTTCGACTTAACGGACTGCTTCATTTACGGGATGTGGAGGTGTTTGCGAGATCTAGAGACGCAAGCACTCGACGACCTATCGGAAGATCACGCGCAGCTCGAGACGTGGCTAGCCGTCTTCAAAATTCATTATTTCGTGCGCAGGTGAGTGAGATCGCGTCGCACAGGATTCTACTACTAAATTTCATATGACAGCTGTCGGCCTCCAGCTTCCGAGGAGCGCTCCATTGTAAAATCTTGGGAAAATCTAAGTCTCGAGTATCTTCCAAACTCCGAGCAATCGAAGTTGTGCAACGCGCTGCTGCGTTTGGGATCCGTGCACGATCCTGTAATGCGAAAGCGTTTTCCTCCCCAAGAGGGGAGCCAAATCGATGTCGAAGAGAAGACTTTAATTGAGTCGGTGAGTCTTAGACTCCATATCATATATCACAAATATTGATAACGTATTATTCTCTCTTTCTCTCTACTTCTTGCTTCGGAAAACGTCTCGCTCACTTCGTTGGTCATCAATTCGTTTGAATGCAGTATACGCGAAGCTGAGAGAGAACCTCTTGCGTCTAGAAGATGACTGCGGGCCCGCGATACGAAAGAGATCCGCAATAAATGGGTAGTTCGACTGCTTTGAAGAGAGGGCTTCTCAAGGTGATAACTTCTCCTTTCCGTAAATATTCCAAATTATTCCTCCTTCCTCATATCTTCTTTCGTTCATGCAGGTCATTACTGTATTTGTTCGCATCATAATCCGTTTAAATCAAAAAAACACGCTATATATGGACCTTTCTCGCAGTTTACATTTTACACCAAAAAGCGACGCGTTCCTCAAGAATTCAATCGCCGCGAGGTTCTACCGAGATCTTTCTATTTCTGTCAAGTTCTCGGGACGATGTGAACTCGAAGACTTTTACTTCATGAGAAGGCGTGCCTTGCGATAATTTTGTGAGTGACTTTGTTGTTGTCAAACTTACATCATGATGCATTGCCCACAGGTCAAATCATCGTTCTATTTGGAGGTTAAACACTATCTCTGAACTACGCAGTACAAGTTGATGCGTCAAAAAATTGCACCCGAGTACTTCCATTGCAATTTGACGAAGAGTGAAAATTGGACATCAATTTACACTTCGACTGATCTCCAATGTGTTTTTTCTTTCGTTTGCGAAGCGTATTATCTATGTGCTTTTGATCTCGTTCTGTAAGCTCGACGGCCCTGTCGTGGACTCGTACGTCTCTGTCACAGCTTTTGCATACTGTACTGTACCCCATTTTTCGTTTCATCGTGAACAAATTCTGCGCTTTATTTAGATTCTATCAACGTCCACTGTGATTGACAGCTTTTGCATACTTCTTCACGCCGCCATCGCATGTTCCACAGTTCACTGCCCCGCATTTTCCCCACTCCATGCATCTCCCGCCGCAAGGATAAAGGCGTCGAAACGAAAGTCGTATCAAGCGTACCGGGTTCGAGTCTCCATCATGCTCGGAGGTTCCAGTGCCATTGCTCTTCACGTCACACCTAACTCTTCGAGAACGTCGTTACAGAGCGAAGTCCGTAACGATGACACTACATCCGTCTATTCGTATCGTTCAACAGTCTCGACAAACTACACAATGTCAAATCTTCCGGGGCCTGGTCGCCTCCTAGGCAACTTTTATTCCTGGCTTGGCACTTTGTTCGAGAAGCACTTTGAAGGGTCGGGAAACTTAGCTCGTTCTAGGACCAACTTCGAGGCGGAGGCCATGCTCCGGGATTATCGGGTGATCTATTCAATGCTGAGGAGCGGCTATACAAGAGAAGTCGAATGTGTATGCAGGATACTCTTGACCTGTGCTGGGTGAGCCGGTATCTTCTCCGACCTCGATGATACTGGGAACACTAATCTATGAATGTTTCATAAGATCGACTAATTCTCTCGTCCAAATCCGGGCTTTTTGGACCATTATAGACTATTCTATTGAGCAACCTTCAAAAATTCGAGCGGCCTTCATGAATATCTTCCAGGAAGGTATGGATGCGGGAGAAATCGTGATATCGTCATGGAAGAAACCAGGTATCAAATACAGTATTTGGTGGGAGTATTACTACAAGCTCGTCATCCGATGCCTTTCAGTGGATTCAAGCCCGTTACTGGAAGCGGCGCGCAGTACAAACTTCGCATCTAGAGATAAAAAATTCTCTGATTTTGAAAGAATTCTCCTGAATCGTGGGTGAGCATCTCGTTCATATTTTCCCGTTGTTTCGTTCCTGCAACTCTCACTAGAGATACAACGGACTCGCTCCTTGCGATCCGTTTCGTTAGTCGCTACTGGGCTGGTCGCGGTAAGCCAATATTGTACTCTATCGATCTGTGACTATTTAAGTTTACTCATAAATATAAAGGCATAGAGTCGTATGTGCGAAAACGGGGGTTCGCTAATCCCGCCCTTGTCAATTTCTCAGCGTGGCTAATTACGCACTGGGAAGTGCATTTCGCTATGTCTGCTCAAGAGAACCGACATCTTTCTTCCCTCAGTTCCTTCTGGACATCAGGTTACTTGATATGCGGACTATGGAGATCAATACAAAGTTTCAGAACGGATGAACTGGAGGGCATTCTAGAAGATGACTCTCAACTCGTGCTTTGGGTGCATATTTATACCTTACATTTCATCTTACGTAGGTCAGTACTCGACGCCTATCATTCAAAATATTATTTTAAAGTCAATATCAGCTTCAGAAGGGAATGTCGTTACCACTGGCTTGAGTTCAGATTTCGCTCAATTGCAGCACCATGGAAGAATTTATGCCACGACTTCCTGACAAATGCCGCCTACACAAAACTGTCTACAAAGCTATCACAGATCGAAGAATCTCATGGACATGATATACGGAAACGATTTCCCCCCGAGCAAGGTAGTCCGTCTGCGGAAGGGATGTAGATTGGGTCCTTGTTCAGCGTTTCATTATTGATTACAAATGTCATAAAGTTCCGATTTGCAATAGGAAATCGGTTGAGTTGGACGCGATTTCGCTCGAAATGGAAAGCGTGCCTGCAGATTTGGTTCCCCCGGGTAATTTTGTCCCACCAGGGCGATCTATTCGGCATTTTTATCATTTCGGTGCTTCTCAGCTATTTTTGACGTTGGCGCCAACCTGGCGCCTGTGCATAATCTGTTCGTTTCCGCAGTTTGTTGCAGCTAAACGCCTGAAGTTCTTCGAACAATTCAAAGCCGAGCAATACAGGAGAGCGAGCGAGGCCGACGATTTTCGAGGCCGGTTTTGAATCTAGTTAGTAGTAATTCTCAGGTCTTTTTTCCGTCAGTCTTGGAGTCAGGTGTTCCATAGGACTTTATTTTAATATTCTGTCGATGTACATGTAGGTATGTTACTGAGTCTGTGATTTCGACGACATCTTCAGATTACTCGAAGTTAGTCATTATTGTGAGATTGAGAAAATTGCCTGCGTTAAGTGAGCTTGAGCGCCGGCGGCGCCTGTACTGCAATCTGTGCATATAAATATATTTCCATCTCAAACTTACGATAATGATGGCAAATCGTTTCTGCCACGCTTGCGGTGGCCCACTGTAGGCAAGTCAAATCGTTAATTGGACTGTTAACTTGTCCATACGACCCACTTCGTCAGTAATTACTTGTTCATTTTTATGCGAAGGAAACGAAGAATTTTATACCAGGTTTATTCTAAAGGTAATTGGCAAATTCTATCTCTTCGTGGTCAGTTGCGTTTCGTCTCGACTTCGGCGATGAGTTTCGTGACCTTCAAGTTCCGAGGTTTTTCGTCAAAGTCTTCTCGATTAAGCGTTCTACTCTTCTCGGCTCGAAAGTAATACTTTCCATTTACTCGCGCTTCCTTATTTCTTTTAACCGCTAGTGCTGTTGAATCGGGGTCGTGATGTTGAGATATTGCGGTTGAGAATCGTGACGACAGCGTCGGAGAATAAGTTGTCGCTATCGTCCTGGGTTCTGCGTGCAGTGTTTCAGCTCATCGCTCAAATTCTCGTTCTTCAAACAACGAATGTTCTCATGGTGCTTTCCACAGATGATCGTCGGCGGCGTCGACGAAGAGGTAGAGGTAGACACGCAAGGACCAGCCACGCCGACAGCAGACGACGATTCCTCCCCATATTCTGCACCAACGAGATTTTCTAATACGTATCTCTGTTTTAATGCCATCCCAACACTCTATTTCAAAAGTGGGATAAGGACATCGGATATAAATAAGAAATCAGAACAGCGGATTGTGTAAGAACAACACCATCGACGGCGATGGTACTCGAGTCGCGTCGGAATCTAAGTCGATAGCCCAGATATCAGGCTTCAAAATCCTGTATGAGAAAACGCATGTAGAACGTGCACCATGCGAAATCAGATCAAGTTGTGTGTTCAGATTTGTTTTGTCGGATTAAACGTTAATTAAACCTTCGAGGAAGGGGAGAACTCACATTTCGCAAGTCGACTTTGGCTCTCGCTTCCTCCTTTTCCTGGCGGTCGATAAGGCTATCCTTCTGCGGAGGGAAGCGATTGCTCATCAAAGACCCGTATTTATCCTCTAACGAGAGCAACTTCGCGCGCAACATCGTGTGTTCGGGGTTTGGAAGATAATCGTGGCACAATTCGCCCCAGGAGGAGGATAGCCACCAGACATCGAAATCTTGTTCAAAATACCACGAGCTGTATAGCAAAACAATGGTGGAGTGGTTTGTTGTGTTCAATTTGTCATATCCAATGCTGTGGCACCGTACCTGCGCAGAATGTGATGCAACTTGAATATGTTTGTCCACATCATCGGTCGTCGCACGTGATCGTGACCCTCAGAGTCCTCCGAAAGGTTGACGACTCGTTCGTCACCGTCCTCGAAAGTAAAAGAGCGAGTCATTTTAGCTATAAAGACGGCAGAGAAGTAGAAAAGTGAAATATTAGCCCGTGTCTTTGACCCAGGCCGATAGAAGCACGGCTCCCAGAGGGTGATCAACCCAGTTGCGAATCGAAGGAGGGCTGGGTTACCAAAGCCTTTCAT
Source organism: Schizopora paradoxa (assembly GCA_001020605.1). Classification (NCBI taxonomy): domain Eukaryota; kingdom Fungi; phylum Basidiomycota; class Agaricomycetes; order Hymenochaetales; family Schizoporaceae; genus Schizopora; species Schizopora paradoxa. The sequence continues at coordinate 20,781 of KQ086024.1, forward strand.
TTTCACGTAGCCTTCGACAACTTTTTCCGAAATGGTGAAAATGATTAGGAGGGTCGAAGTAGGACGTGAAAAGGAAGAACAACGGACCGTCTCCGTCCCAATACGAAGTGATGAATCGAAGTGCTATGATCAAATCGGTTGTGTCGCTATAATTTTCGTTTAAAAAAGCTTAGAAAAGAATGGAGCTGAAATATAACTGACCTGGAACTGAGGAGAAGCTCTTCGAAACGCGAGAAATCCAAGCTTTGAAATTTGGCGCCATCGAACTGAGCCGTCGCGTCGAAGAGTGCTTTATGGTCAGACGACGTCGATAAACAGCGCGAAGCCATGTCGTGCCAATAGAGCCACTCGAGAGTATAGTCGACGACCCCCGGACGCTTCCAAGAGGACGCGACAGTTTCTCCGACCTCCTTCTGTCGCTCGAGCACCCTCATTAACGCAGAGCGGACCTTCGTGGGGCACTTGATAACACCCCATACGATCTCCCTGAAGGCATCGATCTGTACTCCGATGTTATCCGATCGACTCGAAACAAGACGTCGGCGAAAGTGAAGAAAGAAAATAGAAAAAGAAAAGACGAAAATGTACTCACTTCGCACATATGAGCAACATCTTGCACGCCTTCCCGTGCTCCCTCGGATCGTCGCCCCAAAACATGCGATACAGCCCCCTTTTCGATTGCAGCGCGGATACCGCCTCTTCGCGCTTCTTTGCATCCGCTCGTTCCGCCAGCTGGCCTAAACGTCGCTCGAGAGCAGCCCCCGCCCACGAATAGAAGTTTCCTAAGTTCCGACCCGTCCCCGGCAAGTTCGACATCGTGTAGTTCGTCGATACCGTCGAGTAGTACGAATACGAGATCGCGCTTGCGTCGTCACGCCGAAGCTTATCGAGGAACGAGGACGTAAACTGCGGATCTTCTGGAGGGTCATCGTTGGAGTGAGTCGCCCCGTCGTTCGACGCGTCGCAGTTACTGTCCGTCATCTCCTCGTGAGGCGTTGCAAGAGACATTGTCTTTAGTGAATATTGTTCGAGGGAGGCGTCGTCGACCTTTAAAGGCGCTTGAAGTTCGGAGGCTCATGCACTAGCAGAAACAAGGAGTAAACATGAGAATCAAATCGGGAATAAAGTGATGTACAACGATTATCCTTTGAAATACAATGCCTCACAAACGTGTCCCGCCCTCAGAGAATCGTGAGAGCTTCGTCAAAGGCGAGGTGGCTCATTAACGAAAGAATAAAACAAGGCCATGACGAGCATGAATGCTCTTTCACTTTATTCCCCAGGCAAATCTCCGTTGGTCTTTCGCCAATGAGAGCTCCTCGTAAAGAATGGGATCTTGGTATATGTGAGTTCCCCTTTGTGAGACAAGCAACCAAGTAGAAACATACAAAACGAAATTCTATCCGAAAGCCTGAAACAGATCGGAACAGATCGAGGGAGATGAAGAGAATGGCAACAAGAAAGAAAGATAGGACGAGAAATAATATTGAAGATGGTCTAATACTTGATGTTGAGGGTTTGGCGTTGGCGTTTATAAACTCGAGTCAACGCACTTCGAAAATATAAGCCATCTGAGCAGGCCTGCCTTCTTTTACGTAATGAAACTTCAAGACCACTAGTATTATGATAGTCAAAGACTAGAACGGCTATCGAGGAGATCTGTCGCGCACCAATTCCTCATTCTAGGACCAAAGCCGCAACGACGACAAACTCTTCTTACTAAAATCTTCTCCTCATCGAACAGTCTCGCCCATCCTCTTCCGGACATAGATCTTGATCCTTATTCGCAGCCCGACGAACGCACAGCTCGGGCGCGATCCATCCGCGCAAATTTTCGTCGATTTGTATAGCGATCGTTCCCAAAGGTGTTTGTAAGAATTTCAAGGATATTTTCCGTCTATAAGAGTGGAAATGACGCGAGGGCGATGGCAGAAGGATAGCGAGGATTGAAGGAGGGCTTGACGGGGCTTGAACTCGGCGTGCTAGGCCGAGACGACAACGGTCTTTATGAATGTAGAAGAAAGAGCGCCGAGCTTTCATTCGAGTTTACGTTCAACGGCTTGATGAGAAGGAAGTAAACTCGAGGTAAGAAAGTCAAACGATGAGTTACAATTGTTGCTGCGTACCTTTCGATGGTCAAAGACCGAACTAACATATCCTCCCTCGTTCAACGCAACCCCTAACTCCTGACTCCTAACATTCAATCATCCTGTCCGCCGCCGAGTGGTAGTCAATTCATGAATCGTCGTCTACGGTATGGCCGTTCATGTTGGTAAGCTTGACGACAACTTGTGAGACGCTTCGGCGATGAAGAACCTGGAGACCAGGGAAAGTTGCAGGTTAAGATTTGATAGCAGGTTGAGATGGAGGTACCATTGGGTGGATAGGGAAAGACAGCAAATCGGAAGGGAGGCACCACGAGGATTGAGGGTTTCGGAAGCTGCGCGGAGTCATGGTGTGAAGAGGGAAGGGGCGCGCAGAAACCGTTCTAGCTTCTGAAGAGACAGCGGTAGAAAGCGTAGAGGAAATTTGGTCGCGCACCTCGATGATCTGTGACAAGCTCCCTCTCAACCGATGCGCCATCCTGAGGATCGTCGATCGTTCCCTCCTTTCAGCCTTCTAGGATGCACGGCGGGTCGTCACAGTCGCGCAAACCTTGAACCTCTGGTGCTTCAAATCGACGTCAGCAGGCGTAAAGAGGACTACGATCGCGTTGGAAGTCTGGTTGAGGTCCTTCAACGAGATGGCGTCGATGGCTTTGATGGAAGATGCACGACACGGGATGCGAAGATCGCTGCCAGAGCAGAAAGCGAGCGAGGAAGAAGCATTCTTCGTAACAAAGACGATGGAAGACAGCCTATAGAGATATCCGATGAATGGGAAGAATGGTCGAGTTGTAAGAAGAAAGGATGGCGTGTTCGGTTTGACTTGGCAATTCAGGGCGGCAAAGATACGCAAGCAATGGTGATTTATTCGAGTTGATTACAGTTCCGTACTATATGGAGCTATAGATTTTATAATTAGAGACAGGTAGGGATGTAGGATGTGTTGTTGCGCACCTATCTCGAATCACTCGACGACCAAACGACGCAGCACTTCGCCCTCTGTCATGGTGTCTAGTGTCCACAACATCCAGCCATCGAGCGACTTCATTCTTCCTTCCTAAACCTCCGAACGTCGTCTTCTCCCATTTACAACCGTTTTCATCCGCGATCGAGTGTTGACGAGTCGATTTCGTCCTGCAGAGGACATGATGGTTCGAGTTCAAGCAGCATGGACAGCGCGGCACGCGCATGGACGACGACGACGACGACGGTCACGACGCCTTCTCCTCACCTACTCATTGTCGTGTTCTCGCTCGCCAAATACCTCAGCGCTCCAAAAGATACAGGGGCAGCATACGTCTATCCGAAAATCTCGTCGGCACAGAAATGTCCATGCTCGACGCCCTTCATACCTCGCCTGGGCGACACAAGTTTCTGAACGCGCTGAGGAAAGGAGAGTTTCATCATGATACGAGGACGAAGTCTGGGAGAAGTAGGTCGGCGTGAAGTACGATTCTGTCACCATTCTATGGCTCCAAAGGATTGGGATGATCTGTCGTCGAATTTCAACCAGCGTCTGCCCACGTCATGACGTCCTTTCCCTCCAAGCAGCTCGCAATCATTTTCGGTTGATTCAACGCCAATCACCCCGTCCCACCCGTCATTATCCTGCTTTCTTCCATCGGAGGCCTTAAAAGCTCTTAAGAAGAGATGCGTCTATCGATCGCGGATCGTGAAGCGTTAGGTGAGTCGCTAACCACTCTTCGCGTCGTCCTCTTCCGCTGACCTGCTGCAGGCTGCAGCGCGATCATCGTAATTCTATCAAAGCTAGCGAAAGAACTTCAGGGATGAATCAAGTGCGGCTTTCGAGCGGAAATTTTGAGAGGATTCTGCTCTCCGGACGACGGGATCTGGAAAGTACTTCGATCGAGAATGAGGTGCGTAATTGTCTCGTCTGCTTCGTGAATTGATCGTTGCCGACCCTCACGAAGACAGATCGACGGTGGTACCTCTCATCGATACTTTCAGGTGGATTTTTCAACATCGCATGTTGCTCCTTACTCGGAAGGACACCACCCTCGTACATTCACCTCAGAAATCTGAGCGACTTCAAGTCTCATCTTTCATGACGCACTTAACATTTTCCTTCTCCATTCATTTAATGGATCGAGGGCAATCTACGGGTCACCTTCGTCGGCTATGTGCTTTTGGTTCGTCTTACATTTTGACCCGTCTCCTGCTTCTCAACTCATCGCGCATCAGCGCGAACGTTTACACCCCAGATAGCATCGCCTTTTCGTATGCAATTCTCTCTTCGCCTCTTCGAAACTTAGAAAGAGCGGAGAACGTCGTTCGTGGGTTTTGAGAAGGATTCGGGTACTTTCCGACCAAGATGGTGCGTAATTCCATTTCTTCAACAAAGCTCGTATAACCGACGGCCGGATGCCTCGCAGACGATGATATTTATGACATTTGGCAACTTCGGCGGAAGCTGCGCTGACTTGAGCGATAACTATCCCCCAGGAACTCGTACAAGCTCTCATGAGAAATCTTCGAGGAATCATGGATACTCTTCGCCATCTGCCCAATCTAACTACAACGGCCGAAGCTCTCTTCGATCACACAATGGATTCATTGGGCGATTCATCACGACTCCTTGTATTGAAAGGTGACAGATACCAAGAAAACGAACGCATGGACCAAAACGATACATTTATCATAGCTCGATATTGACGAATAGAGAATGAAATGAAAATTTAAAAGTGATCAACTATTCGATTCTAGCTTTCTCCTCTCGATCAATCAAACTACCACTTTCCGGGGAGAAACGGTGGCGCATCGCGGGCGCGAGCATATGCTCAACGGACTCTAACTCTTCACGTAGCTTCGCGTGCTCGAGTAACGGGAGGTACTCGAAGCACAAACCACTCCACGTCTTGGAAATTGTAGCATAATCAATTCGAAATGATCCTCCATCTTCATATTCATGACTACAAGGATTGAAATCAATATTAGAATTACATTTCGAATTTGAGAGTTAGCCGTAAGCAGGCTAATCTACGTACCTGCGAAGGAAGTAGTGGAGCTTGTAGATATCCGTCCACAACGAAGATCGCGTATCATCCGCCAAAATTCCGCCTAATGTCTTGGTTTCTAAGTCGCGGAGAGATTCCCATATCCCGTCAATGAGGCAATCTGATAGGACTGTGGGCATCCAAACAGTTGGCTTTTCGTTTTCAGAAAAATAGAGCTCCCATTGGTGTATCAGACCGACAGCAAATCTGGAAAGAGCCAAATCCCCAAATCCTCTTCTCCGCACGTAGGATTTAATGCCTTACTCAAGGAATTTGTACACAGCTCCTACGATGAAAAGCAAGAGGCGCACCTTTCCGATTCCAAGAATATGACATAAATTCATTCAGGAACAAAAAGTCAGTCGCGTCTCTATGAAACGTTAAATGGGAAATTTACAGAGGTCGGAAAAGAAAATGTAGGACTCACAGACAGCGCAGGATGAGCACCTCGTGTTCATAGAAGTCTCTGTCCATGAACTGGATAATTCCCAATTGTGTTGCTGCTTCGATAACAGAATCGGAGCGGAACGAATCCGCCGATAGGCAGCGAGAAGCAAGCTTATAGTGATAGATCCATTTAACGCTGTAGTTAATCCCTGGCCTTCTCCAAGAGAACGTAACGACATCGCTAATTTCGTTGCGTCGCATGAAGACACTTCTGAACGCGTTGCGGACTTTCGACGAGTTGGCGACGAAGCACCATATGATTCTCTTGAAAGCATCGATCTGAACTTCCACGTCGTTTGATCTATATGAAGCTCAGTTGCGAGGTATGAAGATGCAAAAGAAATTTTTCTTTGAGTCTCACTTTGCAGTTGTCAGAAGTAATTCGCAGAATTCCTCGTGCGCATTCGTGTCAGCTGTGTTGAACGTGCCATGAAAATTGTTTTGGAGTTTAGCAACCGTTTGTGCCTGGCTTCCGATGCCTGCGCGATACGCGATCCTTCCGAGCCGTTTCTCCAGAGATGATCCCGCTCTTGAATAAAGATTGCCGAGAATTCGACCTGCTCCAACGAGATTTGAAGTCGTATAGTTTGTCGACCACGTTGATGCGTAAGAGTATGTTGCATCGTCTCTTCGGAAATCGTCGATGAGAGAAGTTGGCGATGGCGATTCACCGGGAATACCTCCGTCGGGAATTGAACTTCCAGGTGTCAATTGGATAATCGAAGGACTATAGTCGTTGTCGCCCATCATGAAGATATTACTCAGGTTGTCGAGTATGTCTTTCACAAGAGGGGGTAAGTGGGAGAGAGGCGCATCGTGGCATCATCGTCTTATCGCGCTGCGGACAGGGTGACAGGGGTGAGAGATTACCATCCATCACCTCATTATAAGTATTCTGTGGGAAATGTAAGTACGGTGGATTTATGAACAAACATCAGTCATTGCGCGCCTTCGGCGCCGGTGTATTTCGGTATGCCCATCGTCGATAAGGGCAGAGCGTATAAGGATTTGGCGCGTCGGACGCACTCGATCCATAGTATCTCCTAGAAAGATAAATCATAGGGGTCGAACAAGCGGATTATCGAAAGTTCGAGGTAACAAAGAGACAAGAAGGCGCCTAACCTATCGCTCCTCATTCTCGCCTTCATTATGCTTCATATCAGTGTTCGTCGATTCAAGGCCCAAATCGCGGGAGCTAAATTGATTCAGCCACTGAATATTCCCGAGCTTGCCCATTTCATTATAATCAGATATATTCTGCAGCAAAAAATGCGGTACATAAACGACAGGAGATTGAACATTTGCGAGAGTTGCGTAGCGTACCTTGGGAAATCAACGGTGCCGGATTCCCTCAGTCTTCCTCGACACCTTCATCATTTCCTTCAATCGAATGCTCCCGTATCATTCCCTACAACGGAGTCCTGGAAGTGGGTGCGAAGAAATTAGAAACAGTTGTATAGATTTAGAGAAGGAACTCACAGAATCAGCTCCCGTCTCCCCCTTTTCCTCGCGGTCGATTTCACTTCCTTCTTGCGGAGGAAACATATTGCGCATCGCAGGACCGATTATTATTTCTACGCGCAACAGCCCTTCACGCAATCTTGCGTCTTCCTGACTTGAGAAATACCCGTCCCAAAGTACACTCCAAGACCGTTCAAAGATGTTTTTGACTGGCGTATGATCGCGCAGTATCACAAATCTCGTACTGTAAATTATATAAAAGTCAAATGTTCGAATTCAAAGTATTATTAGCTATGATGCTGTAGCACTTGCCTGCGTAAGAAGTAATGCAGCTTGAAGGTGACTTCCAAGACTGTCGGTAGTCCACCGCGTCCGAAAAAATCATCGAGGAAGTCGACATTTGTGTCACGCAAGACCCCTAGGACACCCTCTATAAAGCTGAGTGACAGGTCAAAATGCACACTGAAATCGTAGAATGCTTCAGTTCGAGTCAAATTAAGCTCCCAGTCCGCAATTAGTCCGTTAGCGAGGGAAAAGAGGGCGGGGTCATCGAAATTCCTTTTCCGAACATAATTTTCAAGTCCTTTTGAGAACGAAACTCAATTTGAAAAGCATTAAATAAGATGAGTAGAGAAAACGTACCTTTGCGGTTCCAGAAATATGAAATATGTTTAATTGCTAGAAACAAGTCGATTGTGTCGCTATTGACGTTTTAGAGGGATGAGAAAGAGCGTGGAAAATCACAGGATACTCACCTACAGTTCAGAATAAGACCTTCAAAATCCGAAAAGTCCAATGATTTAAAGTGATCTGCTGCGCTCTGAACCTCGAGGAACGAGCTCTCATGAGTTGATAAGCAGCGGGAGGCAAGTTTGTGTTTGAAAAGCCAATAGGTGGTGTACTCGATCCCTTGACGCCTCCACGAAAATGTGATAGCGTCACTGATCTCCTTGCGTTGCTCGAACACGGCTCTGAATGCAGAGCGAACCTTCGACGGGTGTCTGACAGAATGATCTACAATCCACTTGAAGGCGTCGAGCTGCTCGGTGAGATCATGCGATCTATCCAAAATACGAAGTGAGTAAAGATTGACGAAGCGAGCGGGCCATGACAGAATGACCTTGCACTGTTGAGAAGGATTTTGCACGCCTTTTCGTGTTCTTTCGTGTCTTCGCTGTCGAACACGTCTAAAGGAGAGTGATTTTTCAATTTAGCATAGCTTCCTAACCGAGCTCGATACGCAAGGCTCCCAAGGCCTTTCTCGAGAGACGAGCCAGCTCTCGAATAGAGGTTGCCGATAATTCGACCAGCGCCTTCGAGATTCGACATCGTATAATTAGTTGACCATGTCGAAGCATACGAATACGAAACGTCGTCTCGTCGAAGCTCTTCGACGAACGACGACGAGACCAGCGGAATCTCGTTGAGATTGCGCTCTTCGTCGTCTTTCAATTGAGTCTCCGATCGCGAACTTCCTCCACTGCTCTCTATGGAGTCCATGATAGAAGGAGGTGCAGGTGCCGAGTAGACCGCGCACCGTCGTCGAGTGAGGAAGAGAGGGACGGGGTGAGCGCGGTCCAAAGTTGCGGGTTTATACGAGTAATTCCGCGATATGGCTTGAGATTCCTGAGGGCATTCACAAAGCGTATCAGCTCCTAATCCGAAATTTGCGATAACATCGCCTTCTTACGAGCGAGCGTACCTGACCAGGCTGTCCACAACTTCTGATTCGTGATATTCAAACAAGCGTGATGATTAATGCTCATCAAACCAAATTCTGGCCCCAGGGCCGAGCTTTGTAGAAGCGTCGAATAGGAGCTAGCTGCCCGCGAACGTGGAATCGGATCCACGTCATCTCACGATCGAGTAAAGCAGCGCCGTCTTTGGTGATGAAGTTCGTATTTGCACTGGATCAAAGCTAGAAGAACGCGTTGCATTGCGGCTTAATTTTAAGGGTCTGTCCCAATTATAGCCTCTTGAATTATATCGGATCGAAATAATGCCTTTGAGAATCTCGCGAGAAGCGTCGACTATCGAGGGAGATGAAATAATCGGGCGAGATCCAGAATTTTGAAGAGAGTTTTTTCTGAAGTCTTCCTTCAGAACGCAGCTTGAGACGTCGACGTCAACGATGGAATTTCAGACCCATGGGAAGAAATTTTCAAGGCGGGAGGGGAAAAGAGATCTTGAAGAGGATCGACCTTCCACTTCGCGACATCGTTTCCAAGTTACTTCAGTACGATGCAAATTCGAGGGCGACGCCAGGAGAGATGATAGAGGATATTTGTCCCATGCATGGCTTAAAATCTAGATCCGATAGAGAAAAGCTGAAGTCAAAAACGGAAATGGCGAAAGCAAGAAAGCGTCGTCGCGCACCTGTCTAATCGTTGACCAAAAGCGTCACAGAGCTTCGACACCTATCCATCCGACCCTCCTTCTAACTCGCTATACTACATCACAACTCCATCTTCAAAGCATTTGATGACAAGCCATCGTCAATTCATGTTCGTCACCCGCGACGCGGCCGTGACTCTACTCTGGACAAGTCTCGTCAAGGACTCAAGGATCATCGCAACAGCCCGGATTCGCAGCGTCTAAAGAGCCGAGAAGATCGAAATTTGATCCATCTGAAGATAACGAGTCTTGGAGAGCTCACATCAGCGTCCGAAATGCCGTGATTTGGAATTCAAGTCTTGAAGGATGGTTGGAGGTGGAGTTGCAATCATCGTCGTTCGACCGATCGAACAAACGACGGAGAAAGCCTTCGCGACTTTCTGAGCTAATGTGGTGCGCAGTGAGATGATGACTTTACAGGAAGATGAACGAATGCAAGCCTTCTCGTGGAAAGATGAAGAGATGGGCGTCGTCGTTGGTATGATCCGAGTCGTCGTCGTCGTCCACGCGTGGCCACGACCGAGCGCTGTCCACGCTTTTGAACTCGAACGCCCACCACGAACGAAGACAGAAAGTCGATTCGAGAAGATCGAGAAGATCGAGACGAATGAAGATCGGAGGATATGGTGGTATGGTGGTTTAGCGGATGGGGCTGAATGGATGGGTTGGATGAACGGGGACTGGTTTCTTTGGTCGACGAACGAAAGGTGCGCGATCACATTTCTCGCAAAAACCCTTTCCATTACTCATTCCAGGGGGTTCTCCTTTCACAAGAAGTCATCCAAGAGACGAAAAGCGCACTTGAATCGCCTTACAAGCCCAATTTCTTCATTTCAGTCGGCGACATTCGGTCGACTTGAACCAAGAACTTTGCTGGCCAAGCGACCTCCTTCGAAACCCTTGACACTTCCGTCGACGCTCATGATCATATCGCCCAGTCAACACAATTATCATTTTCCTGCCATTCAGGGAGATTCAAATGTCCTTGTCTTCCGAATTCTTGATCAACGCCGTCGTTCTCGGATTCAAGTTCTGCCAACGAGAACACCTTACTCAGGCTCGACCCTCTTGCCGAGCGTGAACCTCTTTCCCTACCGCTTCGCGCTGTCGTCAGGACGAACACATTACCCTGTTTTCCTTATTCTATCCTCTTCGTCCAATGAAGGCACTGAAACTTCCAACGCTGCTGGACGATATGACGATCAAATCGAATCTACAGACGCGCACTTCGGACGCCATTAGATGGACGATGGAATCAGGTACTCTGCTTCTGAAAACTCGCATGATTGAAGACCTGAAATGAGAAGATCACACTCTACTCGACCCAGGAAATTTCTTAATTAAGTTCTCGGCGATCTTCGAGATCTTCCCGATCTTCAACATCTCAATATCTTTGGGCCTGGTACTCTCATCCAAGAGCTATGGCTATCTCTCGGGCGTGGCTTCGAGAAGCGAACTCAGCGGCTGGTTTGATGAAAATAATTGTACGGAGAGGAAGGAGTTTCATTCTATGTATATGACTCGTATTGCCTCCTTTTTACAAATGCGAAATCCTTCCTCGAAGAGATTCTTTGCCTCATCAAAACCGTGCGGAGACGAGTTTGTCATCTTAGGTCCGTATAAAATGAGAAAGGTCAGGACACCAGCTCGAAGTGTCAATAAGAGTAACGGTGGCGACGGAGGAGAATTTCGAAAGGGGCGTAACGCGCGATAACACACGTTACAAGCGTTCGGAGCGACTCTCCCGAGTGCGATTGAGAAGATGGCTCCTGCAGAAGTAGCACGTAGATTTGTCGTACTATAATAAACAATTATTATCCTGGAACTGTATAACGCACGAGCACGCACCTTTCAATAACGACCATGATCTCATAACAGCTCCTTAACCGGTCGCTATACCACCCAGGCATATGCCAGTACAGCCGTTTTAAATCAAGCGCGCGTCCCTTAGGGTCGGAGCAATATGCGCAAGCAACGAGGCGAGGGATAGGTAGACTCTACGTGAATGCAAGTCGATTGTTATGACTTGAGAAGATAAATTATAATTTAGTGAGAAACCTCACCAATTCCGCTTCGAATTTCTCTTCGCGGTAAAGCAAGCTCTCTGCACTTGGAGGGAAACGCTTGCGCATTACGCGTCCGTAAACATCTTCGAGACGAAGCAGATTTCGCCGCAATTCCGCATGCTTAGGACTTGGATGGCTCTCGACGCACAAGTCTTCCCAGACCAAGCGAGCGATTGGGGTACGCTCTTTGGAATGCTTCGCATAGTAGGAGGAGCTATGTATCAGGACATCTATAAGAGCCAAAAAAACTTGCAATAAGTTATAGCAAATACCTGCGCAGTATATGATGCAGCTTGAAGGTCGCCACCCAAACTGCTAATCTCGCGTCATACTCCAAAAGTTCGTCGTTTTGGCCAATGTCCACTTTTTGTAAGGATCGCGTCATTCCGAGAATAAATCCAAACGAAAGGTATGTAGGCCGAAAACAAGAGAAGCTCCCGTCTTCGGTCTCAGGTTGAGAGAAATACAGCTCCCAACTTGTGATTAATCCAGTTGCAAGATTGACGAGGGCGAGGTCGTCGAACCCTTTATTCTGCACGTAATCTTCGATGCCTTTTGAAAGCTTGATTAGAAAAGCGAAGCGGGACAAGAATATGAGAACGAGAACGGACCACGGCAGTTCCAATACCTATGGATTATACGAATCGCAAGAAGCACGTTAATTGTATCCCTGATGCGGTTTCATGATAAACAGTGCGAGAGTGACGGAATTCGAAACTCACCCACAACTTGAAAGAAGCCCTTCGAAGTGTGAAAAATCCAAGCTTTGGAACTCTGCGCCATCAAACTGTGTCGTTGCTTCGACGAACGAGCCCCGGTGGGATTCCAAGCAGCGTGAAGTCAATTTGTAGTAGTATAACCATTCGATCGAGTAGTCGACGCCTGGGCGCCTCCATGAGAACGTGATGGCTTCGCCTAACTCGTTGCGACTCTCGAACGCTCCATTGAACGCCGAATGTACCTTCGACGGAGACAAGACGAACCAGAGTAAGATATCTTCGAAGGATCTCAGTTGCTTTCCGACGTCACTTGATCTGTATGAAGCGTGAGTTCATAAAAATCGGAGAATAGCTCGTCCCTCACATACTCACTTTGCGGACGACAGAAGAATCTCACAAGCCTTCTTGTGATCTCTCGGGTCCTTGCTCTTGAACATTTCATAGAGGCCGTATTTAGCTAGCTTAACGTAGCGTCCTATCCCCGCACGATATGCAAAACTTTTGAGGCCTCGCTCGAGAGATGAACCCGCTCTCGAGTAGATATTTCCAATTATACGTCCTGCGCCCACGAGGTTCGACATCGTATAATTCGACGACCATGACGAGGCATACGAGTAAGTGATGTCATCCCGCTGGAGTTCGTCCAGGAAAGATAAAGACGACAGAGGGATGTCCTGCTTTTCGTTGACGCTTGGCTTCATGTAGACGGATACTCGCGGCCCAAAGTCCATCACAATGCAAGATATAGAACGAGTGGCTCGCCGTCGTCGTGGCACGAGGGTAAGAAGGACGGAGTGAGCGCGGTCGAGAGACCTACGAGCATATTAGTTGGCAGTGCAGCGTGAGTCCTGAGTTTGATATTCAAACCTAGAAGCATAGCTTTTAGCTCAGCCTTTTTGCATGAACGCGTACTGTCGAGGTTAATCGAATTTTGCGAAATCTTTCGAGAGAAATGGACTTGTGCACAGTGGGCCAGCATCTACGCGTGGCAGGACCGATTTGCACCGCTGTCCATGGATTATCACACCTAATTCCAGTCCCTTCCGAAGTCCAACATCAATAAAAAGAAATGTTGAGTATCAGGACAGTGCCTTTGAGAGTACCAAACCAGCCTTCGTGAGTGGTGCCGCCGGCGGGTGAAGTACATATTATATATCATATATAATTTTCCTTGAATTTTCTAGGGATGAGTACAAGTATCGTAAGAGGCGGATCTTAGAAGTGCTTGCGGATTTGTTCAGTATTGTCGAGCGAGTTTTTATGACATCCGAGTTGTTTCAAGAAGGCTTTACCGCTTAGGTGTAGCCAGCAAGTGCTTACGGAAAGAGCTCGAAACGGCGGCTTGATGTGGACCCGAGATTACAAAAGGTCCAAAGAGTGCTCCACCGAATCACTTGTACAGCAAATAAAAAGTAACGAGGAAATACATGCGTACAAATGAAAATGAGTGAAGGTATATGCACAAGCGCCTGAGCGCTTGTGTGCAGCGGAGGCACAGGAATGACACGGTAATATCGAAGAAGATGGCCCTGCAAATGTCGTGAGATGAAATTTCCTTGGAGAACAAGTGCACCATCCAAATCGAGCGAAAAAGAGCCCAACTCAACCGATTTCGCTTAACAGCAAATCGGAACCTCGAAAAAATATACCCAAGACTATCTGCGTTCTCGAATGGATAAATTTGTAAGCATGGAAGGATGTAAGGGACGTTGTAGCGCACCTATCTGACGCTCAAAAGCGACGTGCCGATTTATCGTCTATCCCGCAAGTTCAACTCACCCAACTCTCCTTATATCACCCTAATATGTCTCCGCCCAATCCTTAAAGCTCTCCAATCGTTGGTTGTCGTCGATTCGAGTTTGTCTTCTGCGACATGGGACATGGCCGTTCGAGTTCAGCCGTGACAGCGTGCCACGTGACAGCGTGCCACGTGCCAGGACGACAATGACGACGAATAGCTCTTCCTCCTCTTTTTCATCGTGCTTGGTCTCCTCGATTGAATCACATCTGGCGTGAACGTCTTAGAGCCGAGGAATTTTCCGTCTAAGAGCGATTGGAAGAATCAACAACCCTTGGAAGAGGAGAGATGAGGAGCCGGGGTAGGATCCTGGGTAGTGTTTCATTCGGTCTCCAAATAACCGGTCCGAACTGGTCAGAGTTGATTCGGTTCAAGTTCGGTCCCGGTTCAGCTCACGAACCGCAGACCGACCACCTCGAGCGTTGGTGAACTGGTTCGGACTGGTTCAAGACTGGTTCGAACCGGTTCAAATAATCGAATTTATAAGGTATTTATTCTAGCTTTTGGTGAGCCGAACAAAGCATGTCTGACGTCTAAAAATTGCTCCACAGCAACCGCGTCATGGCTGCTCGGCACTTTCTTCTTTGTCAACGACAGTTGTCGACACCTCGCTGTTCATACAGCGCAATCACGCTGCACACACAATTCCTGGCGCTGTACACTCAATGTCGTACAAATCTTCAAAGTCTCAAGATGGTTATATGGGAGCTCTGAAGACGGCGGAAGTTGGAAGTTCATTCACTGTGATGCTTTGGTGCGTTACAAGCAGCTGCGAGACGTCGAGTCACTGACAATTTGTGACAATTGTATTCACGTTATGTGTACTAGGTCATCGTCAATTTGCCCTGGTGCGAGGTTGTGTATATATGACCGCTTCTGACCGCGGTTTGGGTTACTCACGAAGCAATATGTCGCGATACAACGCACAAGCCTGCAATAGGATCTTGGGTACGTACCTCCACCCATCATATTAAATTATCATTTTGTACTGAATAAACTGATTATGAACCGGTTCAGAACTGGTTTGGGACCGGTTTCAGACCGAACTGCCAGTGAACTGGACCGAAGACCAACCACAGGCCTGGGAGGTGAACCGGTCCTGGACTGAACAGGACCGAACCGAACCGTATGAAACACTAATCCTGGGTCGATATGGTCGAAAGGCTTCGAGACGTCGTCTGACGTGGGCGCGGGTTCAAACCAGGTATGTTACAATTCTGTATGGAGATTAGATGTACTAAAGCTAGAATGAATAGAGTCAGAAGCGAGGATGGATGGAAGAAACGTGTCGCGCACCTAATCATCGACCAAAGCATCCTCCATCCATGACATCTGCCGCCAGATTACATCCAACCATCCAGGCGCACCCGACCATCTCTTGAAAGCGCCATGCGTTCTTTCTTCCATCGCCGACAATCTCAGTCCACAGGTCGTCGTCGATTCATGCTCGTCGTCGCCTGCACCATGGCCGTTCGGCCTGACGACGACGACGTCTTCATCTGCTTATCGTGGTTCATTCTCAAGCTCGAAGGTCATCACAAGTCGTCTTTTACCTCGGACTTCTGAATCGCAACTACTAGTAACACACTGCTGCCAGCTTAGCTATTGAATAACAAGGGCGCATGGCGCATGATAGGAATTTACTTTTGCCGCGCGTTCGCCCGGCGTTCTCAATACTGCTCGCTCGCTCAACGAAGTGAATATGTACAAAATGAACACCCTAAGCCGGTGAGTCAAACTAATTCTGTCTTTTGGGGTTAGATAGATATATATTTTATGATATTTAATGTATCCCCGTACCCTCAGGGCCCTATGACATGTGTCGCTAAGCAAGTCCCAAATTGCCGCATGTCCTAAAACACCGAAGTGAGTCCGCAACTCAAAAATGGCCATGTAACTCGATCCCGCACCACCGCCGATGCACGCACATCGTTCCCACCGACTGCCGCCATCGCCGCCGTCGCGCCCCGCCCTCCCGCTCACTGTCCTACCCGCCTCCCTCGTCCCCTGCCTGTTATCCCTTCAAAATAGGTCAATATAAATCGAACCTGGGGGTTTTCAGGTATGTAGATTATGATTCCGGCGCCAAAATTACGTGAAAATGCACAGGTAATCCTCCGCGAATGTCCCTGCCCTTCAGAATTTTCAGCATAATATCTTGGTCATTTCGAAACCGTTTGCGGTGGTTCTAGGTGCGTTTGGTAGCCATTGTATAGTACTAACAAAACGACTAGGTTTTAGCTACCGAAACGAGCACTGGGGGACTGAAAAGGTAGCACAACATGCCTTGTTGAAGCTCCCCTCTGCGACAATCGCTCGGTTATCCCGCAAAATAAACCTATCTGTTAGGATTGTATACATGAAGCACATATTCTCTCAAAATGTGAGCAAAATCGGTTCGCATCTTAATATTTCACGGATTTCTTTCATATTTCTTTCAGGAGGTGCACATGCAGCTCTCCCAAGAGTCTAGCCGCTCTCAAGCGCTCAGGATATCTTCTCCGCATCCATAAGTAACCTCTTCTTCCATGTATTGTCAATCTGACCTTCAATTAGGTGTTCCACCAACACACTTCTATGTTTTGCCTTATTGTTTCCGAAGAAAGCCCCATACTGCACCACAAAAGTCCGTTGGCGGCCCCTCTTGACCTAGAAACTCACTATCATAGGCACAGGTGAGTAAAAGCTTTCGAAAATGTGCATATATGCACCGCGCCGAATGAACTGTTCAATTATACTGCTTTTACAGAGACCCCATGAGTGTTAGGGCGATTAGATCGCCACATCTTGGTGGTTGCTTTTGAATACAGCTGCGTTAGGTGCCGACATATCTTGGCTTTCGATAGAGCCTATGTACGTATCATTTGAACTAGGGACGAGCGTGGATCGGCCTTATCCGGATGAAACCTGCTATCCGTGCACTTTTGATGGATGTGGATGCGATCCGGATGATGCGCCACGGATGCCGACGTCACCATGGATAGCCGTGGACTCATCTCTTCATAGGAGAAGCTGGTCGATTTCGAGATTGCGTCACCGAGAACGCCACCGATCCTCAGAGCAACTCCTTCTGACGTGCCAGCTCTGTAAACCACGGTTTCGACGGTTTCATCCGGATTGAAATCCACGGATTTCGGAGTTTAAAAAAAGAAGCGGATTTCATCCGGATGCTATCCGGATGGTCCATTTTCGTCCCTAATTTGAACAAGAACTCAATAAAATATCGAATTATTTGTTCATTTCGAAAGGACATGATCCCTTCGAAAGTCGCGCCGGCAACTCCCGAGAAGCTTCGGGAATGCAGCCCGAGCAGCATTCGGCTGCCTCTCGCAATTCCTTGCACCATAGGAAGGTCAGGCACGATGCACCATGCTATTACTTGACCCTGTACGTACCATATTCCAAAAATTTGAAGTCCTCTCGGTATCATGCCAAGGTGTAATCAGCGAATTGAGTAAATTTACTTAGGAAACCATCCCACCATTCAGTGTTTCGATTTTCAAATATTATACATCTCACCAAATGAATTCAAGTTTTGTGAGTACGATGGGGCATGAGTTTTGAATTTACCACAATTTTTGTACTGCATATATATAGACACAATCAGCGGGAAATGTTAGCGAGCTCGAATGTGTTGTTCGCAGCTGCATTATGCAACTTGATCACCTTCCAGCCTCGACATGATCCTAGTTTTTACACACCTTTCAACTGAGTTTTTTTGACACTGCCAATAGATGGAGGTAGTCCAAGGCATGCTATACACAAAATTTGGCACCTCCCGGTAGTCTGTAGAATATTTGAAAAATGAATCAGTAGTAGATGTGCAGTTTCCTTAGGTGAATTACGTCGTTTTCTTCATAACATCATAGTTTGTGGACGGATGGATTTGAAAATTTCAAGACACATACTAAGGTATATGGATAAAATTATTACCTACCGTGCCTGGAGACTTTGCGCTATGATGAATTGCAGAATGCAATCGAGTGCACCTCGGGGAGCGAGTCCGAAGTGCCCCGGAGGTTGCCGGTGCGTGCATCGAGAGGATTCCTCAACGAAGAAATACATGGTATATCTGTAGAATATTCATTTATGAGTCGATCTCCGCCATATTTTGTATGTGTACGAACAACGTCATAGGGTACCCGTACGCTGTGTTTGTACCGTTGAATTTGGATATGATGAAGTGCAAAGTGAGCTTCAACGTGCTGGATCTTCCCTTTTTCTCTCTCATTATATGCTATTATTGTAGGCACTTTCCTATCCGCTTCGTTAGGTAAAACTCCTGCAAAGCAACAGTGAGTACTGTGAATTGGCTATGAAGAATCAAGTCAAACGGATACCGTAATCGAATTCTACGTACCTGAAAACCCCCGGAAGCATGTTTTTACGTCCTAATGCGAAGGAGGGGGGGGCAGGGAACGGGGGCGGCGGGGTAGAACAGCGGGCGGGAGGCGGGAGAGCGGCGGCGACGGCGCGAACACATGTTGTGCATTGGTGCCGTGTATTCTTCAGCGGAAGCTATTGTCGGGCGGGAGGTGGGAGCCGTTTCGAAGGCCTTTTGGTACCGATCACTGAACAGCTTTTTTTAGAATGACAAATTTGAGCGAAGCAAGGTTCGATACAAACCCAGAATGAGTACTAAATTCGGACAGAAGTAAACCGGAGGGTATTCAAATTACTTGCTTACAGTGGGCCACCGCAAGCGTGGCAGAACCGATTTGTCGGTTTTGGAAAGCAAATTTACTTTATGAATGGTATTACAGTACAGGCGCCGCCGGCATATACTCATTAATATACATGTATTCTAGGCTATCGTCACCTAAAGATCTAAGAGGTGACCCGGTTGCACCATCTGCACAATTCATGTGCATGCACAGATAAATCCATGCCACAGTTTACAGAATATTGTGGGAAATGTAAATTGCTAGCAACGGGCCTCGCAAACAGTCGGCCTCGTTCGCTGCGCTCACTCGCCCTCCTTTTTTGCTCGGCGGGAGGCAACGAGGATTAGATAAATGCACAGGCGCTGGATTGGCGCCGATATCCAAAATAGTTGACAAGTACCGAAATTACAAAAACCCCGAAACGATCGCCCTGGTGGAACAAAATTTCTAAAGTGAACCAAAATGTCAGGCACGGTTACCTTTTACAGCCAAAAACCGTCCAACTCAACCGCTTTTCCTTACGTCAAATCGGAATATTCAAATTTGGGCACGGTAATCAAAACTCAGCGGCCTGGGCGAACGAGCCTCTAAAGTAAATTTCACTCTTGCTCCATGCGCCAACACTATTCAATAGCACTCCGGGCCTTTCGCCCATACTATTCAATATGTTAGCTGGTAGGACTGAGTAACAGCCGCTGGGCGCAAGGCAACAATGACTTCTGCGTCAACCTCGGCAAGCTGTAAACTCTTTGGGGCGCTGATCCCGAATCGCGAACCTTGTCGCTCAAAAATTCAAGAACTCTCAGATCTTCCAGATAGAATTGCTCGATAGCCAAAGAACAGAAGAGAGTGGATTGGGAGGAAGAACACGCGTCATCGACGAGGATGTCGTTCCTCTCTCATCAAAACTTGAAACCCCCTTCCATTCCCAAAATATTCGAAGGGAAACTAGTCGCTCCATTTTATTCCTCCGCCATATTTCTCGGCCGAGTGCAGATGGTTGATCCATCGCGTATGTTGTGCAAAATTCACCTTCTTCCAGTGCGGTCACTTCCACCTACATAGGTAAGATATCCCTTCTCGTGATGCCTCCATCCCTGATCTTCATTTGCATTTGAAGTGCAGCTCCCGTCACCCGAATTCTTCGAAGCGCCATGACTCACGAATGGAAATGTAGAAAAGAATACCGGGTGAACGAGGTACGTAGGCTTTCGCTCAGCTCAATCCTTGCATCTATCTGACCGCTAGCTGCACACAGTGTGATAAAACTCGCTCCGTCTCCACTTTGAAACCGACCTCCAAATTATTTCAAGATCGGCTTATTCTTCATTGCAAAGCTCCGACGAGTGTCGCTGCGTATTATGCACAGCAGCCAAGGAGATACCAGATCCAAGTATTCTTCATAGATTGTCCGTGAAGGTACGCGCCGATTTGATTATCCACTGAGAGTTTCTCATCGAACATTACAGATAATGCCCTCCTCGCTTTCGAGAGCATAGATTACTTTTAAAAAGCTCTGAGCTGTCGCATAATCCGAATCTTGTGTCGGGATCGAAATTGCTGTGACAACGAAATGTGCTGCGCTTTAACTATCGCTCCTCTTTAAGGTTAAACTGTTTCGAAATCCCGAAGGCAGGAAAGCGAACGGATCGAATCCAGCTAAAGTGAGTAGCTTTATTTCTCTCGACGGCCTTGACATGATATGACCGTAGGGGTGGTTTGCTTCTCCACGAACTACTCGACTCACAGCGCGTTATTCTTATTCGCAGAAGGGTCGCAAACTGATTTGTTACGGAAATCCGCCAAATAATAGAAAGCATTCACTCTCCTCCGTCGATCTCACCACTCAATGCGATCTTTAGCTCTTGCCTAAACTTTTTGTCGGTATATCTTCTCGTACGAATATTCCGTATTCACATGGAGTATTAATATCGAAGAATCGTCATTGTATCGCGCATAATTCCCAATCCTCTGGCTCCTCGTTCGTACTTCATAGTCGTCACGCAGGTCAGGCATGATTTCTGTCTTCCCCTCGGTACACGATTATTGAGCTGGGATAGTTTAATGACTCTGAGAAAGAGCAGATTACATTTCTTCATCAAACTGTTCCTCTACATACGTTAAATGTATCGCATCTTTTCTATGAAAACGAAAACCTCCTTCGAATGAGTTTAACACATGATCATAACCATTAATGATGGGCACATGCAAGACGAAGATTGTTAAAATTCCGCCATGATGTGCGAATATCACTACTATTGGAGAGAGAGGGAGATTTGATTTTTGGAGCCCCAGGTGTCGCCACTGTCGAAGTAACGCACGGTAGCACACGTGACATGCATTGGGTGCTGCTTGTCCGATTTTGATGGCGTAAGGAACGCCTGTACAGGTCGTGCGATGGACAGTCGTACTAGATAAAGTGGATTGAAGTCAGAAAATGGCATATCGTACAATTACATACCTTTCCACGAAAATCATAATTTCCTCGCAGATTTGTAGCTGGTTGTCGTACCATGAAGGCCTATTCCAATGCCTCCGTCTCAAGTCCGACTCGAGCTCCCGAGTATTGGAGCAATGTGTGCATGGATCGAGGCCAGGGATGGGTCGCGTCTGCGTCAAATATTGATTACAAGAGAGGTAAATTGATGTTTTAAATAACTCGGCAAGAGTAAACTAACCGCTTTGGCTAAAGCTTTCTCTTCGCGATAGATCGCGCTACGTTTTTCCGGTGCAAAAAACTTGTATGACGCGGATCCGTAAGTATCCTCCATGCGACGCACGCTTTGTCGAAGATTCTCGTGCTTGATGTTTGGAAGACCTACCCAACATAAATATCCCCAGGAATTGGAAACGAGAGTAAATTGGGTTTTTGTTATCCAGTGGATTCTATATCCGCGAAGAAAAATCATTGTGAAGCACCCGCCGAGATCAGATCAGAGAAAGGTAGGAGTCGTGATGCAAAGTACCTTCGCAGGAATTGGTGTAGTTTGAATATATCATCCCACATCGCTTGCAGGGCGTAGTACCCAAAAACCCCGTCAGGTCTGTCATTTTCCACTTTTCGACTTGATCGCGTCATTCCCTCGAGCAATCTACTCCCAAGACCGAGTGACGGACATGAAGAATTACGCCGTTCATCGGGATCGAAATACATATCCCACCAAGTAAACAATCCATTTACAGATTGAACGAGCGCGGGGTCCTGGAATCCATTACTCCAGATGTAGTCTTCGAAGCCTCCAGAATTTTCACTTCAGTGTGCGTAGTAGATGATGAATGGAGAGGACATCTCACCTTTTTGATTCCAATATCGATCGATAAAACGAAGCACGAGTAGCAAATAGGATCCATCGCTGCGGCAGTTGCTGACTGGACATGCAAAAGAACCGGCACTCGAGACTCACCCACAGCTTAAGAGAAGCGTTTTGAATTGCGTGAAGTCCAATGAATGATATCTGACGTTATCGAACTGTACCACCGCTTTGAAGAACGAGCTCTGGTGAGACGACAAACAGAATGAAGCCAGTTTGTACCAATAAAGCCATTTGACGGAGTAGTCAACACCAGGGCGCTTCCACGAGATCGTGGCGACGTCACTGATTTCGTTGCGTCGCTCGAACACCCTTTCAAAAGCTGAATGGATTTTCGACGGGTACTTGACTAAATATTCAACGATATCCTCCATCGCCTCGGACTGAACAGTGATTTCATCAGATCTATTCGAAACACGAGGTTAGTGGAAGTCGGTGAAACTGACAATCGCACACACTAACTTCGCTCTTGCCAGAAGTTTGTCGCAAGCCTTCTCGTGTTCTCTCGGATCGTAGAGTGAAAACATGTCAGAGATCCATTTGTCTGGCTACATTATGTTCACCTCTAATTCTCGCTCGAAAACAAAAAAAATCTCACCGAATTAGCTCTTGTTTCCTCTTCACGGCTGATTTTACTGCCTTTTTCTGGAGTGATCCGCTTGCGCAACGCAGGTCCGTGGATGTCTTCTAAGAGTAGCAAATTTTGGCGTATGGGTTCTGGAATGAGTCTGAAGCAGAGTTCTCTCCAAGCATTGGAGAGAATATTGTTCTCTTCATCGCGTTCTGAATAGTACAGAGAGCTTCATATTCAAAAGATCAATTAATGTCGCATTATTGTCAAGTTCAGAATCAAAAATATGAACATGGTATAGTCAAATACCTGCGCACAAAGTGATGCACTTTGAAAATGTCCACCCATATCGTTAGTTGTGCGCCGTACGTTGAAAGGTTATCTGATCCGGTGGTACTCAGGATTCGCAAGCACTGCGTTATTCCGCTTATAAAATCAATTGATAAACGTGAAAGTGCCATAACGAGAGGGGTCCAGAACCTCGTCTCATGACTTGACTGAAGCTCGGAGAAGTACGCCTCCCAGTAAGTATCTAATCCGATGGCAAGTGTTTTAAGGGCAGGGTCATCAATTGTCTTCGTCCGTACGTAGTATATGATGCCTTTCGTGTAGAATCAAATTGGCGTATGACGCGAGAATGGGACGAAAAGAGACGTACTTTTTTGATTCCAGTACCTACAGATAATTTGAATTGCGAAAAGCCAATCAATAGCATCTCTATTGCAGTTTTTAAAAAACAAATCACGAGAGTAGGGGCTCAGAACTAGTACTTGCATGCAGCTTTGGAAAAGACCTTCGAAACATGGGAACTCCACAGAATTCCTGGTTACCGGGTCTAATTGTGCTGTCGCATCGATAAATGACTTGGAGTGCGACAAGCAGCGTGACGACAGCTTGTAGTGACTGAGCCATTCAACATTGTATTCGACGCCCGCTCGCTTCCACATGAAAGTGACGGTATCACTTATCTCGTTCCGTCGCTGAAATACGTTTTGGAATGATAAGTTGACCTTTGCTGGAAATTCAACGAAAACTCGTTCGATCTCCACGAAGGCGCGAAGTTGAATTTCGGCATCATGTGAACTATTCGATTCACCGAGTCAGTCAAGCGGTAAGGAAGCGCGAATATACAGACACACCTTGCAAATCTCAAAAGTATTTTACACGCCTTCTCGTGCTTCCTTGGGTCCTCGCTCTTGAACATTCCCTCAACAGCATCGCTAACAAATTTGGCATAATCTCCTACGCCAGTCCGAACCGCCAGATTCGTGAGCCCTTTCTCAAGAGACAACCCTGCCTTTGAGTAGAGGTTACCGAGAACCCGGCCCGCACCGATGCGATTCGACATTGTGTAGTTCGAAGAAAATGTTGATGTATAGGAGAAGGTGACATCGTCTCGTAAGAGACTGTCGAGGAAAGATGACGAAGGCAGTGGATCATCTGGAAATTCGGCGCTGTCGAGCCTAGATGCGCCTTCGCGCAAACCTTGCGAGCTTGGATTCGAATTGGGTACGTTGCTGTCATCTTGATCCATCTTCGCGAGGGAATCTTCAATGGGTTGAAGAGACGAAGAAGAGAGCGGGTGGAGTGAAGTGGGTAATGGGCGAGACGCACTGTTATATCTGAATTCCGCACGCTACAGCATGCAGGTTGCAATGAGGTAGGCCTGTGCGGAAACGTCGCTCGGGGCTGTTCATCAGAACCAGATTTCATTTCGCATGCCATGCGGAATTGAAATAATAATAGCATTGCATCTCCAAAGAACAGCGCCTCCGTTTACATTGATACTCGTCGGGATGGGCAGCGCTGATAGAGCTTGTTCACGCAGTTAATCTCTATCCAATACTGTTGGCGAACCCACCTTCAAATATAAAGACGACGAGGACGAGTTCTCAAAAATGACCATACGCGTGCAGTTTCTGAATTACGAGCGCTTCCGTCAATTGTAGTAATCAGATATGAAACTTTCTCGACTACGCACCGGATATGAGGAAACAGGCTTAAGATGAAAATGCCGTGCCCAATGCGTATCGAGTGTTGATTATCGGCTATGTACAAAGATATCCGAGAAGACACCAAATACGAGAATGCGACTTTCTCACCTCTTGGAAGCGGAATGCACGAATGCACCCCGATTTCGTCACAGAGAGTTGCTGCATTCGTACCGCAGTTCGGAGAATGATTATCATCAGCGCGGCACGCGGACGGAATTCTGTGCACAGAATAGGAGAAAAGATACGAGGATGTGGGATGGAAAGCTGTTAAGGAGGGATTGATTAATAGAAAGTTAAATGAGGAGCAAATAGCGAGAGATTGACCGAGAATTTTTGAGGATATCTTAAAACAAAGAGTTGGAGTTGAATTCCTCCAGGGATAGCGATAGTTCGAAGTTCACAGAGGGATTGGGCGATCGAAATTGGAGGGCGATCGAAGTTGGAGAAAGGAAGCAAGTCGATAGGGTATCTTGTCTTGAAGTTGCGGATTTAGCGTACAGGAATACCACACTGATAGAAGCCTCCGAAAGCTCATCGATAAGTCTGGTGCTGGTGCAGAAGAGATGGATGATCAGAGCGGACGATGTTTGGGAAGATTGCGCACCTTCACAATCTGGCGACGACAGAATGCCATCTGCCACTCCCGTTGTTTCGTCGGCTTCTCTTTCCATCCGCCCATTGATTCACCTCGCTAGATCTCATAAAGTCTTACGCCTATTATATTGAGATGGTGTGAGCTTGAGCTTGAGCTTGAGGATGCGAATGGCGTTGAGGTCTGTTGACGGCGAGAAAGCAGGATTATCGACAAAGTTGAAATCCAACGTCTCGTGTTACAGACGAGACAAGTTGAATGGAGAGCCTATCTTCCTGCAGGAGGAGGCCATATCCTTCTGGTTGGTTGAGATCTACATTTGAAGGGCATGGCGGTCAGCAGCGAAGACGACGTTCGCCGGGAGTATGGACACGCACCTTCAGCACGTCCGTCTCAACCCATATTCGTCTTCGTCATCTCCGTCATCTCCTCATCACCCTCCCATTCCAGAAAGACGAGATCCCATCGGGTCTCGAGATGGTAGTGATATGGTCGACGTCGAGAGATGGCGGTCGTGGTCGTGGTTGAGGAGGAAGCGTGGTCGAGCCTCGAGGCGCGGCGAGCACGCTTGACGACGACATCCATGACCTTGTCGTCCATCTTCATCGACGTTAGTTCCAGCACTTCCGACCTTCAGCGCCATACTTCTTGAAATTAGACTTGAGCTCATTGGGGATCACTTTCAAAACTCGACTTTCAACTCGGGACGTTCGGTTTTGCGGTTCGCAGTCGTCTGGACGCCATCTCTTCTCCTCGCACGCGTTCTTTCTCCGCTGGTGCATTCGAATGGCCAGTCATTTTCAAGATGTTCGACGGGCGCCATCAATTTCGACGGGGGCAGGGAGCAATTAGCAGAGTTTTGAGGACCGGTAGAGATGGCGAAGTCGATGGAAATAGCATGGCGCAACGAGGACTTGCGTATCGTTGAAGACTTGACTGCGGTTGAAGGCGGTTGGGGTATGGGTTGCGAGGAGCTGAGTGGAGGAGGGAGAGGGTCGGTTGGTGGTGCTCGTGCTTCAGCTAGCTCCATGTCGCGCTGGGCGTTGAAGAAGGAACTTGGAAAGGAACTGGGAGGTAGAGTCGATTTGACTCGACTTTGGTCATCGAAACTTTGATTCGAAAGAGGTGTGTAATAACGTTTCCTGCACCTCGTCGTCATCACATTTGACTTCATGATTTCGTGATTCCTATTCACAGCACAGGTGCAATCCTCTTCCGTTCTTACAATACTCAGTTGTCTCGAGTCTTGGCCATTGAATCATCACTACTACACGCTCCCTATCCCTCCCTCTCATTCGCATTCACTTCTGCCTTCGTCCCGCAATTATTTTCAAGTTCCATCCTCTCTTTACGATACTTGTTCCTGGAGGAACATCACCGCAGACCTGGATTCTGCGATCGACAATGGCTTTGGGAAGCAATGTACGTCTCGAGGCTCAAACAACGGCGATCGAAGAACTTGCTCTCCCTCCAACGATCTTCGCCTCCGTTGTGAGCGTCGCGCTGTCTTTCCCAACACCCTTTTTATGTTCGCAGTACGTCGACGTACGACCACGTCTCTCTTTCTCTCTGATGGTGATGGCGACCGGACGAACTCGAAGGCAACTTGGCGTTAGGCGGACGTCGTGCGGATTCGGTCATCCAGGACACGCATACGTTGAACGTTGAGATGAAGACCACTGGCGTTGAAGATAAGGGGGAAGACAAAGAGGCGGGAGGAGAGCGGAGAGGTGGATTCAGCACTTCCGTTTACTCGAACTATTTGCTCTCCGACTCCACGCCTTTGAACTCGGACGTGCTGTGACGACTGCAGTACGAATTGACGACGTATTGGCTGATCGACTGCAGGCGGTGACGGCTTGTCAGAGCGGAGGGACGGGGTTTTGGGGAGTTATGACGCGTTTGACGCGTTGAGAGGAGGACGAAGATCTTGGATCGATTTTCGGGAGAGGCATGTGATTTAATTTCTTGCCTTCGTCACCTCGTTCTTGACTTCCGACTTCAGGAATCAGGAATGCGTGAATTTCAGTTTATGACTCTCGAATTCATGTAGCTCAAGAGCGGGGCGAGCTACTATATCCGTCTTCCGTATCTACGTGGGTAGGCGGAGCATCGAATTTGACTTCGTCGCCATATTTCTCTCTACCTCCCTCTCTACCTCCCGTTCGACTCCGGCTTGTTCCTTCCCCCATCATCTCTATTTCTTTTTACATCTCGACGACTCAACGGTGTACTGTACGCAAGTCTCGCCGAGTTATTCTCGCTCCAGGAGAGTCGCACACCACTTCGTCGAACGGAACTTTATCATTCTAATTCGATCGGGTTTATTGAGAGCATTTCCTCTCCTCCGTCGAACGCACTGCTCTATCCGATCTTTGACTTTCCCCCTTATTTTCTGTCGTAGAATCTACCCGTACGGATACACCGTTTTCGCATGCAGATATGTACATTGATAATTCATCCTCGCGCCAAATACATTTCATTCACGCTTTGAGGTGGTCAAACAACACCAGCCCGATTCGTTCTTTCGCCGCAGAGCACAATCGCCAATTTCATAAAAGCTCGCCAGAGAGAAAGTTATATTTGCATCGTGTGCCTATTCTACATATGCGAACGATATTGCGTCCTTTCTGTTAAAACGAAATCCCCCATCGAAGGATTCTAACATTTTATCATCATCATCAAAAATACTAAGAATGTAGTTTACCCGTAAGACAAAAAAACTTAGAATTCCACGATGATATGTGAGCATCACTACTATTGGCGAGGTCGGAGACTCCCAACTTGAGCGTCGTGGTAACGCGCGATAGCACACGTTACACGCATTGGGTGCTGCTTGTCCGAGACTGATAGCGTAAGGAATGCCCGCTGAACTCGTGCATAGGAAAGTAGAACTAGATAAAGCAGATTCGTGGCCAGATAACAACATGTTACACAATTACGCACCTTTCGATAAAGATCACCATTTCCTCGCAGATTCGTAGCTGATCGTCATACCATGAATGAAGTTTCCAGTGCGTTCTTCTCAAGTCCGACACGAGCTCTCGAGGGTTGGAGCAATGCGTGCACGGACGTAAGCCGGGGATAGGTCGCTTCTGCGTGGCATTATTTGTCGTTTGTATCGAGAATCATTTACTTTGATCAATCCACAGAATGAAACTCACCGCGTAGGCGAAGTATTTCTGTCCGCGGTCGATCGCGCTACCCTTCTCTGGAGGAAAACGATTACATATCGCGAATCCGTAAATGTCCTCCAAACGAAGCAAAATTTGTCGCAGCTTCGCGTGCTCGGGGTTTGGAAGACTTTCGTGGCACAATTCTCCCCAGGGTTTACATACGAGAGGATGGTCTTTTGAATATTTTTGAAACTCAGTTCTGGGAAGCAAAATCAAAGCCAATCATTCGTTGACATCAGATCAAAGAAAAGTACGAGTTGTCAGACAAAGTACCTGCGCAAGAATTGGTGAAGTTTGAATGCATCCACCCACATCGCTAGCCACGCGTACCCCGAACGTCCGTCGAGTTCATCGGTGCCCACGTTTCGACTTGAACGCGCCATTCCCTCGAGAACTTTGTTCCCAAGTTTTAATGGCAGATGTGAAGAATGAACCCGCTCAGCTGTATCAGGCACAGACAAATATATCTCGAACCAAGTAAACAACCCGTTTACGAATTGAACAATTACGGGGTCCTTGAATCCCTTTCTCCGGATGTAATGTTCGAAGCCTCTCGAAATTACACTTTTATGTGTGTAGTCGCTCATGAATGGTGAGCACAACTCACCAATTTGATTCCAATACCAATTGATAAACCGAATTGTGATCAGCAAATCGAATGCGTCGCTGCGACAGTTGGTGACTGAACATGCGAGAGAAATAGCGCGGTGGACTCACCGACAGCTTAGGAGGAGATTTTCGAATCGCGAGAAGTCCAAAAATACTCGTTCAGCCCTATTGAAATGTGCCGTCGCTTCGAAGAACGAGCTCTGTTGAGAAGACAAGCAGCGCGAAGCCAGTCTATACCAAAACAGCCATCGGATTGAGTACTCGACGCCTGGCCGTCTCCACGAGAATGTGGTGACGTCACTGATTTCTTTGCGTTGCTCGAAACCCCTCCTGAATTCAGAGCGGAATCCCGACGGGTGACACACGAAATACTGTACGATCTTCTCGAAGGCACCGATTTGAACGGTGACGTCATCTGATCTGTCCGCATTTCGAGGTCAACAAAGATCGAAGAAGCAGGCCGAAGACGCACCTCGCACACATCAGCAAAATCTCGCAAACCTTTTTGTGCTCTTTCGGGTCTTCGCTTCTGAACATTCTATATATCGGTCCATTCCATGGTATAGAACTCAGCCGCAGCACGACCACCGCCTGCTCGTACTCCTTTATCGCTGCACGATTCACAATCCTCCCAAGACGCCTCTCGAGAGTCCTTCCTGCCCTCGAATAAAAATTGCCGATGAGCCGTCCGGGACCTGGGAGGTTCGACATCGTGTAGTTCGTCGAAACCGTCGAGAAATACGTGTAAGCCGTTGTTGTGTCGTCTTCACGGAGCTCGTCTAGAAACGAGGACGATAAGTGGAAGACGACATCGGCGTCTTCGTCACCGGGCGATTCGTTATGAGTGGGAGTGGTATGTGTCCCTGGGTGAGACAATTCGGACGGCAAGTTACTGCTCATGTTGTCGAGAGATGATTTGATACGCGTCTCGAAGTGCTCGTTGTAGCTGAAGGGGTGTTGAGGGTGCGGAGACGTGAAGGATTCTGAAAGCTGCGTATTTATAAGTGCAGTCCTATGCTGACGCCTGCAGGAAACAACGTGTCAATCAAACTTTGATATGCACGCTATGAGCTGAATTAATGAAAACTAAAGACTCCATAGCAAATATCCGAAAAACTCTTCCTGTTTTTATTGTCAACGATAAATCAAGGTAGAGCAGGTAAATAGCTCAACACATCGCTATAAATACGAGTATGCATGCATATTCTTGTGCACTGGGAGTGGAAGGACACGACAAGGCCGTGCTCACAACACGAGGATGCCATGAGATTCGTTGGCGTATGACCTATGTATTTTGCATTCAAGAAGCAAGATTTGATACCGTCCGCTCAACATGGAGCTTCGAAAGATCGAAGTGCACTCTACGAGAGCATAGACTATTTTGGGCCCAAAGTTCGATTCAAGGCGTATCCTCGTGGGTTCCCAGTTTCTCGGCTGTGTTCATTTGAAGTGCGGTGAGCACAGGCACGAATGCTCGAAGGTACTAGTACGTGTATTGGTGTTACGAGTATCGCTCATAAATACCTACGTTCGTCATTAACCCGTTTATAGAAGTAAAAATGAAGCCTGCGCACCTTTTACACGGACGGCCTTCAATCGTGAACGATCTTTTGTCGTTCTACTTTCTTCCTCTGAGTTTAAGTTCGTAAAGTCGTAACGGGATACTCCAATGAAATCGAGATGACCTTCAGTAAGATCTATTCGTGGGGAGAACGAGCAGGTCGCTATTGAGCGTTTTGACGGAGATCGATCCCAAGCGATACGACTAAGGCCCGAGATAAACTGACTTCTTCGTATCGTCGAGTCAAACTGTTCAGGGAATTCTACGAAGCAATTTAGGACGTAAGAGTATCGTGAAATAAGGAGACTCACCACGCGACGATAGCCTTTCTTCGAGCTCGAGTTTATTTTCGGGTTGGGACGTCCAGAACGCTAAATTGGTGCAGCGGATGAAAGATTCCAGAGAGGAGGTTGAGGATGCTGATGCCTCCCGACTTTGATAGGTGGCTGAATGGATCGTCATATAACCATCGGAGAGAAGATTTTGGCCGATGGTCCTGCAATGAAGGTTGTAGTTGCGAGAGGATATAATGACATCGCATCACGTTCGCGAAGAGACGGCGAGAGTTCCAGAAGGTAGAAGCACTTCGGAAGGCGAACGTCGCCTTGGTAAATTTCCTTTGAACAGAGTCCGTTGACAGAGCTGCTCGACGGCGGGAGCCAAGAAAGCAATGGTCGGGTGGAAGAACTTTAGGTGTAAAAGCAACGCCAAGAGTTGTGGTCGAATGATAAAGGTAGACCGTCCACAGAAAGCTATCCTCTCCATTGGAAATTTGCGCCAAGCTTAATTTCCATGATGATGTAGAGTTTCAAGGTAAGTAGAGAGAATGACGTTCGACGAAAATCACTGTTGCGCACCTTCATATGTCGATCGCAGAATCTCCTTCGCCCATCTCGCATCCCCAACGTTTCCCTTCGTCGAATCTTGTCATGGAATCTTCATCGATCACGTCCTGATCATCTCGAAATGGGTTTACGCTGAGCTTGAGGCCTTGAAATGGCGACGTAGTTCGATGAGAGCACCTGAGAGATTCCAAGAGAGACGGTGGACGATGATGGAAACGAGCGTGATGGGGTTTCGAGCCTTTCGTAAGGCGACAGCACAGTTTGGATTCATCGAGCAAGATCTAGACAAGGTGAATATAGGATATTGTATCTGAAAAGCACAGATGCTGTCGATCAGCGGCGATGAAGACGTTCGACAGAGTCGTCGGCACGCACCTTCAGGCTTTAGTCATTCCATCTCAGCCCTTCCATCTCAACCATCCTTCATCCCATCCGTCCGTCGTCTCTTCATCTCATCGCCGTCGTTTCTCCAATGACCATCGATGATATATAGGAAGTTGGCTTTCGAGAAAGGTCGTTGGGTGGTCGACGTCGAGGGATGGCGGTCATCGTGGTCGTGGTCTAAGAGGACGCGTGGTCACGCCTCGACGCGCGTCGGGCACGTTTGTCGACGACGACGCCCGGACCATCGTTTACTAGTTTTACTGCCCATTCCACCTTTCGACGTCAACTCGAACTCGTTCATCTAAGATGATCCCATCGCCTTAGGATCAGGTCATTGATGTACGCTACCCTTTACAGTAACCCTCAAAAACTCTCGGAAACTCTTCAAAGAATACGCTCACCGTTCCCCTCTCGATCAAATCATCCTGGACAGACGTTGGGGTCTTTCTCTCAAGAACGCAATCGCTTTTTTTTCGTATTGCATTACTGAACATCCGTCTCCGCTTGTGCGAGAGCCAGATTAGATGGGCACCCCGCGATGACGAAAGGTACTTAGAAATTGTCAGAGATGGAATCCTTCAGTGCGTGATCCCGCTAACTCCAAACTCAATCTATAATGCTAGAATGCTATGATATGTCTCTAGATATCTCACACATCCTTCTAACTCAGAAGATTGACTAATATCAACGCGTCAGCGACGTCTCCTTTACAAATCTCTATCGAATTTACAAGCGTCGATTTTGCGAGGACAGCTCTCACCGCGCGGCTACATGTAGTTCGACTTGCAGAAACGATGCACGCTCTTCAAACAGAAATTTCCTGAAAACACTGGATTTGAGCTTTGGAACTCGACGAGGCGACGAGGCGCTTGGTAATCCTCTCCACTCAGGTGTCTGCGGTTTGAAATCGGAAACGATACGGTACGAGCTGCATGTACAGTACGACCGCATTGCTTCCCGATCTTGACCAAGTACGCGATTCTCATTGACTTACATTAATTTTACAGGCGGATCGAGCTCTGTCGGTTTGATTCGATCGAAGAGTGTTTGGAAGCGCTCACCCTCCTCCGATCAAACAACATGATTCAATATCAAATCTTGCAATTACATTTACTGTTTGTTGAAGCATCTACTCGGACGGTTGCGCTGCTTTTGAGTGCAGCGTCGAAAATTCTTTCTCAGATAGTGCATACTTTTCGATCCTTTATTTTTAACAGATCTTCAGTGTTTCATGACTGTGATGATGACAGGTGTGTATGGCTGGCTTTTGTTTCTTTTCGCTACAAGAACATTAGGTGACAAAACAAGCTGGCGGATACTAGCTAAACTAACATTAATTGTCTATTCTTCTATGTATATTCGGCTGGTACGACCTGTTTTCTAGAAATGCGAAATCCTCCTTCGAATTTTTCCTCACTGTCCAAAAAGTCCAATCCCTGCCATATATTCTTCTCTTTGGGCCGTGACATAAGAAATGTAAATACCCCACGAGGATTCGTAAAAAGCAACAGCGAGGATTCGGATTGGAATTTAAACTCAGGACGTAGCGTATAATAGCACACATTGCATGCATTGGGCGCTACTCTCCCAAACACGATGTCGTATGGCACTCCGGCAGCGCTCGTACGCGGAGAACCCATACTAGATAATGTAACTAAATATGTAGTCAGAAAAATCGCATATCGTACCATTACGCACCTGTCGATTACGATCATCATTTCGTCACAGATCTGTAGCTGATCGTCGTACCAGTTGGATTTACTCCAGTACCTTCGTATTATTTCAGGCTTGCACTCCTGAGGGACAGAGCAATGTGGGCACGGAACTAGGCCAGGGATGGGTCGTGTCTGCGTTGAGTTGTTCGTCACATAAATCAATACTTAATTACTTAGCCGAAGCCACAGAATGGAACTCACCGCCTTGGCGAAGGCTTTTCCTTCAACATCAATCGCGCTACCTCCTTCCGGTGTAATGTGCTTGGATAATATGGGTGTGTAAATATCCTCCATGCGAAGCAGCCTTCGTCGCAGCGTTGTGTGCTCGGGGGTTGGAAAACTGATATGGCACAGTTCTTCCCAGGATTTGAAATTAAGACGATATCCGATACTCCGTTTTCTACCAATAAGAGATCTGCGAAGCAAAATGGAAGCCAATTATTCGTCGAAATCAGTTAAAAGAAAGAAGAGTGGTGTAATACAAAGTACCTTCGCAGGAACTGGTGTAGTTTGAATGCATCCTCCCACATCTCCAGCCACGCGTCGTACCCCGAAGGTCCGTCAGTGTCCACTTTTTGAATAGATCGCATTATTCCCTCGAGTAAACTATGTGCAACATCGAAAGCAGAAGACGAAGAAGGAAGTTTCCATCCGCGGGGAATGGATTGAGAGAAATATATCCCCCACCAAGTAAACAACCCATTTGCGAGTCGAACGAGCGCGGGACCCCTGAATCCCTTGATGCAGATGTAATTTTCGACACCTGTCGAAATTATACTTTAATGCGCGAAATAGCTCATGAATGAGAGGATAACTCACCTTTTTTATTCCAATAACGATAGAAAAAATGAAGCGCGGGTATGAAATCGGATGAGTCGCTGCGGCAGCTGCTGACAATATAGCTAGACATGCGAGAGAAATGGTTTTCGAGACTCACCCACAATTCAAGAGGAGACCTTCGAAGTGCGAGAAGTCCAATGAGCTTGGTCTGACGTCATCGAAATGTGCCAACGATTCGATGAACGAGCTCCAGAGAGGCGACAAGCAGCACGAAGCTAGTTTCAAGTTTGTACCAAAACAGCCATCTGATTCAGTACTCGACACCTGGGCGTTTCCACGAGAAAGTGGTGACGTCACTGATCTCCTTGCGTCGCTCGAACACCCTTCTGAATGCTGAGCAGACATTTAACGGGTACATAACAAAATGCTCTACGACTTCCTCGAAGGTCTCGATTTGAACGGTGACGTCATCCAATCTGTTCGCAGAACGAATCAGCAAAGATCGAGGACCCCGATGAGTTTGTACAATCGCACCTCGCACACGCCAAAAGAAGCTCGCAACCCTTTTCGTTCTCATTCGGATCTACACTCGCGAGAAAAACATAAATATAGTGAAGTTTTGCGAAGCTCCCTATCCCTGCGCTATATGCAAGTCGTCCGAGGCCTTTCTCGAAAGACGAGCCCGCTCTCGAGTATAGTTTACCAATGACTCGACCTGCGCCAACGAGATTCGACATCGTGTAGTCGGACGACCAGGTGGAGTGGTACGTGTATATCGTTGAGGTATCGGAACCGTTTCCTTGTTCAACGCCGTCCCGCCATACTGTAATTGACTGCGGGGACGAGGGGCAATTTGTGTCGAGGTTCTTCACTCGCTTTTTCCGTAGAGATCTTATCAACACCCGGCCTGCTTTTGAATACACATTGCCGAGTATTCTTCCAGGACCCGTCCTATCAGATGCAGTTTGGTTGGATGAGATCGACGAGCGATAAGAATATGTGATATCGTCTCTGAGGAGTTCGTCTAAATACGACGGTGTCGGATAGTAATCCGATTCTTCATCGTCATGAGGCGTTACTAGAGCAGTCTCTAGAGAGGATGTACGTGAAGGTAATGGACGTAACTCTATAGTTACGTCCATTGAGAGCGAAGCTATGGGGAGAACTGGAGACGGTTGGGCTCTGTACGAAACAATGATAGGTGAGCGGGGCAAGACTCGGTTGATTAAATACCTCGACACGGGCTGTACGAAATCCTGTGCGCCAAGATGAACAGTCTATATGATGGATAAAACAACAACTTAAAATGAAATGCGGATGAGTACAGCTTGAGGTACTCACGTATATGATTAAATAACTATTAAGACGAAGCCCTATCCTCGATGTAACCTGTCGAGAGCGGCGACCATGTAAGAATGGTATTAATTTACTGTGACGAACGTCAGCGAGCAATATGAGCGCAATAGCATCTGGCTGAATTTTATTCACTGTAATCTCCGATTAGCAAATGAGCGCAGAGCGGGTAGCCTCGAGGAAGTAATAATCAACACGTTCTCGATTGGATGAGATGGGAGACATGCTGCTATAGCAAGGCTGAGAAACCCAGACGGCGAGGCAACCAGCGTGAAGCGATGAAAGCTCCATAATACAGCGACACGTCTGACACAAATACAATTTAATTTGCTGTAAGCAAAAATCGTCTCTCAACTGCTCACTTGAAAACCCGTGTATTGACCCGCAGCTCATTTCCGCAGACTGCGCGAGGAAATGAAAAGGGCGATGTATGTATTATCTGTTGCTGGTAGGACGTTTAGAAACAAATCAAGCAGCTAGCAAAATTCGTAAGAAGACTCGTACCTGCGACAATCTCGACGACGCTCTCCTGCCTGAGTTATAGACGCCACGCGCATCGGAACCCTGTACTTGCAACCCCTCAAGGCTATTCGAATTCGAGAATTAGTGGAACGCGCGAAGAGACCTCGTGCCCAAGGCGTGTTTGCACAGCTGATAAAGCGAAACGCGAGCGAATCAACGAGGTGATTAAGAGCGAAAGCACGATGTCCGCACCTCTCAAAGAGAATGAGCGAATCTCGCGAGGACAGTTCGTGCCCGACGCGTGTTGAACCCAGCTGAGGATAGAGAAACACGCGTATCAACGACAATTTCAAGAGTAAAATCATGACCTCCGCACCTCTGAGAAATCCTTTGTATGGACAGACATTGATCTGGACGTAGGATGGACTTCGAGAGCTCATTTTGAGTCGATGATTAGCGGACGCGCAACTCCTGGTGCTCTCACAACGTCCCGAACGGATACACTGATCAGCAAGATTGGCGATGATTAAATGTAAAAACACGATACTCACTGGGAGAGCTAATTCTGAATTGACGCTTAAAGCTCGTTAAAGCCTGAGGTATCGATGGTGCAAAGCGAAACTTAGGACCATCGCAGAGTCCGAAGAGGACAAATAACCATTTGAAAGATTGAAGATTCTAAAAGGTTGAAATTTTCGACCGTGTTTTTATTGCTAGCAGATACGTGAACAAAAGGAGGAACGAATTCTATGAAGATCGCCCTTGTTGTGATTTGACGATGAACTTAGACGGTGTCAGAAACGTCGACGATAAACGCAAGAGCTGCGATTCCGTACCTTCAATTGGCCCACATGGTCCTCATGAAGTTCTCTCTCCATACCTTCTTCACCTCATTTCGCATCACTTCCGGCCTTGATAACAGCATATTCGAGGCAGACAACGGATGATGATCGCCCAGCTCACTTCGCACACGTCGGCGACGCCCATTTCAGTCGACAGCGATAACGGACTTCATTCATCTTAAAACACTCGACGAAGAATCTGGTAATAGCGCAGAAGTGAGGGGTGAGCGTCGAAAATGACGTTTAGGGTAACTTTCATTGCGCACCTTCAAAATCTTACGGAGGCAGAATCGCCTTTGCCCGTTCCGACATCCTCAGCCGTTTCTTCCACCCGCCCATCATTCTCTCATGCTGAATGCCATGACTTCGAGTAATTATTGTTTTGAGATGGCGTGAATTTGAACTTGTGGCTACGAAACGACGAGGAAGCCTGTCCGTGAGGACGTCAAGAAGGCGGAGACGAGGAGCGAGGTTGAGCAGCTCGCGTTTGTGCTTTGCCGACTCCTAGGATGAACTATGCAGCATGACGCGGAACTTGGCGCTAATCAGGTGTGAAAATGACCTGCGTTTGAAGAGCGCAACCGCGTAGATCAGCAACAAGGACGACGTTCGACAGCATCGTCGCCACGTACCTCCAAGACTTCATCCCATTCATTCCCGTCGTCTTTTCACCTGATCCTCGTCGTTTCCTACATGCCCATAAAAATGAGAGAGCTCTCCGGATCGTCGACGGCTGTCAAGAAGAGATGGGCGTCGCCGTTGGGGAAGCGTCACGGTGGTCGAGCGTCGAGGCGCAGCGAGCACGTTTCGCATCAACGTCGAGGCTCAGCGAGAGATGGCGAAGACGACAGTCCGGATAAGAGAGCGACAGAATAATGGAGCTGTCCATTGAAGGATAGAAAGAAATGCGAAAGAAGGAATGTGCTTTTGAGGAGGGCAGACCTTCGAAACTTTGTCGCTTGAAGATGTCGTAGATTCGAGGCGATATTCGGATGTCACTTGTCTGAAAGAGCAGGTACGAATTTGATTCATTTGGAATAATCTCGGGATAATGTACTAAAGCAAGTAGAATTAGAAGCAGGAAAAGACAGAAATTGCTGTTGCATACCTAATTGTCGACCTCCATCCACAACGTCCAGCCATTCAGCGTGCTCCATCATCCTTCAAATGCATTCTCCATCTCCCTCTGCGCCATCCCATCCTTAAATATCTGCGTCTTCTCGTCGTCGCGGGTTCGCGGTCGTCGATTTGAGTTTGTCGTCGTCCGTGAGATGGCTGTTCGAGTTCAAGCGTGGACAGCGTGCCACGTGGCAGGATGACGAGTTCTTCTTGCTCATCTTTCATCGCGGTTTCTTCGAAGTACTGGTCTCGAAGTTTATTGATTCGATGAAGACATCCATGTTTGAGCTTCTGTCGAACTCGGACGACTTCTGACTCACAGGTTTAGAACATCTAAGTGGAAGCAACAGCAGCC
The DNA here is from genome assembly GCA_001020605.1 of Schizopora paradoxa. Taxonomy (NCBI): domain Eukaryota; kingdom Fungi; phylum Basidiomycota; class Agaricomycetes; order Hymenochaetales; family Schizoporaceae; genus Schizopora; species Schizopora paradoxa. Next base: position 59,118 of record KQ086024.1, read on the forward strand.
GTCGCCGCCGCCGCATCGACGGTCTTCAAGATCATCGGCCTTGGAAAGCTTTCCCCGTCGAACTCTCCGTCGTCTTCGCTCTCCAAGATAAATTCGATCATCAAAAATTCCCGAAAACTCACAAAAAAATAAGGACTCTTTGAAGTTTTAAAAAGGTTCGAACGAACGAATGATTCGTTCGTCGTCCGTTCGGGGCCCAAGGTCCTCTGCATCACTGCAGGACGCCTTTTGTTGCCACTCTAGATCTTCCGAACTCAAAGACTTTCGAGGTAAGCCATTCATTACCTTTCAGGCCTATTCTCACAGACAACGCCGATAGCTTTTCAAACCGCATCCAAAAAGATGACTCGAAGCGATTTCCAACTTCAAAAGCTCGTCACTTCTCTCAAAACGTATCTCAGGAGCTCATATTCACGATGATCTGGTAACTGTAATTCTAGAGATACCAATACTCACCGTTCAAAGTTCGAAGAGCAAGAAGTGTACATGTGTCGTTTGAAGATCACGTTCTCCTCATCTCCAGCTGATTTGCGACATGATCAGACTCTGTCGCGTTTTAGTATTTTTTTGCAAGAAGGTAGGGAAAACGAGAGGACTTCAATCGGACGCCATAGCTTCTCGCCGGACACGCATGCTTTGATAGTGGAAGAGATAGGTGTGAAAGCAATCGCTCGGCTCGATACTCTCATGTGTCTGACAGCTGTACGTCTTAGACAACAATTAATTGCGCTACGCGAGATTCTGGAGCACTAGAAATCGCTCCAGCCCAGCTCAATCCAACGAAATATTCCAAAGTCGCTCTGGTATGATCCGCGCCTCTTGCGCCTTCAAGTATGTCAGTGCGAACTGTAGAGAGTCGAGATATTTATCGTCCGTGAAGTTCGTACCGATTCTGTTATCCGTCGAGAGTCTTCTCATCGGGCATTACAGGTGCGTTTTGACCTTTGATGTGTCATCGACATGAACGTCGAGGCGTTAATTCTTTTCAAGATACTGAAATTTTTATTTAATATAATCAACCGCCGACGCGACAACCGGACTTCGTCTTCACGATCATTTCGAGTCTGAACCGGGTTGAAGTCTCGAAGAGCAAAAATCACGTCGATATATAGGTAACCGCAAACGAGGGTATGTTGTATGTTGCCTTGCTTCCAAACAAACGTAACACGTACTGACCTAAGTCTTATGCAGGTACATAGATCTCCCACAAATTGGTCTAGTGAAGCCCTATCGTTATAACTTGATCTGAAATCTTAGACGCGCATCCCCTCCTTCGATTCCTAAATTTTATACAATATTCGATTCTTGTCATGACTGTTCGTGACAGCACTCTACCCATACGGAAGTACAATCTTTTTGTGCATTGTCGAATATTCATATTAGCATCGCGTATGGCGTCAACTCTTCCAAGTAAACGTACAAGTGCTTCACCTAGGGCCTCCGGAAATGCTGAAAATTGGTTCAATAGCTTCAAGCGTCTAAATAGTCTGAAGTACTTCACTGATATGTCTACCACAACCTTCTTTGATGTTTCAAATCAGTTTCGGAACCTTCAAGATTGATTTTATATTCGACAAGTTCTTGCCATGTCAGATGTATTTGATAACATCGAGTAAGCTCGCACTCTTTCCCAATCGAGTTGGCGATTCACGCTGACTTATATTTTCCTTGAAGACTCCTGGGCGAATGGAGCCCCGCTTATTCCCGCGATCCTTCTACGATTTCTCAAATCAGCTTGGTATTTCAGTATTTCTATTATTTTTGTCAAATCAACTGCCCATGCCGATGCCCCATTTTCAAATGTAGTGCTGTCAAGCATTCATCCTGACATCGTGCATAATTTTCGTGGTAGCGGAGGTCTGAAATGCTTTCGACTTTACCTCAGTCACGCATGTCCTAATAGACTTTCATCCAAAACAGTGTAAAGTTACATTTGCATCGACTAGCTACCCAATATACGTAAACTGTATCGCGTCCTTTCTAGAAAAATGAAATCCCCCTTCGAAAGAATTTAACATCTCGTCATCGTCCTCATGGTCGGGTATGCGTAAGACAAAGAATGTTAATATTCCACAATGATTTGTGAATATCAACACTCTTGGCGACGGACGGTCGCTCATATTGGGGTGGCGATATTGTCGAGGTAGCGCGCGATAGCATACATTACACGCATTGGGTGCCACCTGCCCGAATCTGATGGTATAAGGAGTTCCGGTAGAGCTCTCACGGAGAGTCGTCCTATCAAGATCTGTTGGCATTTAGAATATTGTATAATGCACAAGAACTCACATTTCGGTGATGACCATCATGTCATCACAAATCCATAGCTGATCACTGTACCAGCTACGTCCCAATATCATGTTCTGCATTAGATCAGGCTCGGATTTCGGAGGGATGGAGCAGTGAGTGCACGGAACAAGACCAGGGATGGGTTGCCTCTACGTCGAATTTTCAACAAGCAGTCAACTTGTGCAACTTTCAAGAAATGAACTCACAAACTCTCCCCTGGCTTTTTCCCAGCGGTCCATCCTGGTTTCTCCTGAGGGGTGATGTTGGCGTATCGCGAATCCGCACGCGATCTCCGCGTTCAACAGCTTTTGGCGCAGCTTTTCGTGCTCGGGCTCCGGCAGGCTCTCTTGGCCTAGCTCTCTCCAGGATCTTAAGAAAAGAGAATAATCTTCTTGAGAAATAGAATAAATCCGAGGTCTGCGGAACGCCAAATATTCACAGCCAGTAAAAGTGTGGGTTGTGAGATAAAATACCTTCGCACGAAACGCTGTAGTTTGAGTACATTCACCCATATCGCATGCCTTCCTTCGCACACGGACCGTTCGTTGACTTCGACAGTGTCCGTGTTCCGAACTGCTCGTTGAATTTTAGCAAGTAATAGTAAAGGAATCGATAGACGGATTCGAGAGAAGATCTCAAAATTCCACCATTTGGAATTACAGCCAGAGAAGTGCAGCTCCCACCAAGCAACCAATCCTATTGAAAACTGAACGAGGGTGGGGTCGCCAAGTTCCTTATTCAACACATAGCCATTGAAGCCTCTCGATATTATCGTTAGAGGTACGTAGCAAAACATGAATGGAGAGGACCGCTCACCTCTTTCTTTCCCATATAGATCGATAAAATAAAGTGCGAGAAGCAAATCGATTGTGTCGCTATTCCTGCTGCTGAATGGTGATGCGAGAGAAATATTGCTTGTGACTCACCCACAGCTTTGGAGGAGACCTTCAAAGTGGCAGAAATCCAATGATTTATGTTCAGCGCCATCGAAGTGTGCCGCCTCTTCGAAGACCGGGCTCTGTTGCGAAGACAAACAGCGTGAAGCCAGTTTGTATGAAGCCATCCACTCAAGGGAGTACTCGACACCAGAGCGCTTCCACGACAACGTGGAGACGTCGCTAATCTCGTTGCGCCGTTTGAACACCCGTCCGAACGCAGGAAGGGACTTTGACAACCGACTAACGAGATTCGATACAATCTCCTGGAATGCCTCGTGTTGAATCTTAACGTCGTATGAACTGTTCGCATTGCGAGGTCAGCAAACATCGAGGAAGTTGATTTGTTTCCACAGTCGCACCTCGCACACGCCAAAAGAATCTCGCAACCCCTTTCGTTATCTTTCGGGTCTTCGCTTCTCAACATGTCACCGACGCTATTGCCCGACTGTAGTATGGTCACCGCCTCATTGTACTGCCTTATTTTTTCCCTATTCAACCACTTTCCGAGTTTCCGTTCAAGGGCGAAACCCGCTCTTGAGTAAACGTTACCGAGGAGTCGTCCAGGACCCGGGAGGTTCGACACGGTGTAATTCGTTGACCATGTAGAGAAATATGTGTACATTGTCGACGTATCGTCTTCGCGGAGCTCATCCAAGAATGGCGTCGAGCTCAGGGGATCGTCGGCTGAATCGTCGGCCGGAGGCGTCTCATTCAGAGCAGACTTCGTATTTGCACCCAAACTAGAGCTCGCGTCATGGCGCGGACTGTTGTCCATTACAATAGCTCCTGACGAAATTGCTCGCAGTGGCCGTCGTATGAAGGTGAAGAGGGGGTGAATGCCGGTGAAGCGCGACACAAATTTGTGCTTTTTAATGTTCCCGTCGGCGGTGCAGCCTGAGAGTTTAGAATTCAAAATTAGAGCTCATGACAACGCGTTCATAGTAAACGCACACTTCGTCGAGCTTGAGGCGATTCGGTCTGTGATGCGGTAGACAGTCGGCTTATGTTCAGGAGTCCAAAGAAGTTATTAATCGTCGAAAGGAAAAGTCTTGGGTTAATTCAAGACTTTAGTCTGGCCAAGGCTGCCGTCGAGATATTGAGAAGAGGGCACAGTGGGCGTCCGCATGCGAGAATCAAGTTATTCTCCGCGTACGTCGGAAAGTGGGTTGGGAGGGGCAGGTTACTGAGTCCTGTAGAGCAATGTATGAACTGTCAAACAAGGGGGAAAACGAACAGAACGGGTTTACCGAAATCGAGTTGCCTCTCCACAGATCCTCCCAGCGCTGTGCGATGATCATCTGTCCTAATTGATTACCTGCGTCGCGACGGCGACCATCATGAGAGGGTGCTTCCGAGAACTGATAAGAGAGCTTTGATATATGGAGTTCGGAAGGCGCAGCAATATGGAGTTGATCGGATTAGCAAGTTATAATTCGTGCTCTCAAACTTGATGGATGAGTTTCGGGCGGCTTAGGCGGCTCTTGAGAGATGCTCGAGTCGTGCGGGAAGAAGCAAGGAAGGCGTGTCCGTTTCGTCACTGAAGAAAGAGAGATGTAGTTTGTCAGACGGAAAGAATGGCCTTGATATAGTTGATAAGAGAAGCGGATGTGATTAAATGCTGAATGCTTTTAAGTAGAGATCTCGACGAGGATGCAACTTGAAGCAGAAGTCGGGGTCCGGAATGTAAGTGAAGGAGATGATAGGAAAGCAGGAATTACTTTATTCGAAGTTGTTGTTCATCTCTTATCTCTATTCTAAATTGCGAATCAACATCAAGAAAGGATATAAGGAATGCCATCACACACCTGATTCGGCGACGCAAAGCGACGCGAAACCCCAACCCCATCCTGCTCTCTTTCCATCGCCCTACCTCGTCTCCGCACATCATCGAGGCTGTCCGCTAGCAGAACATTGTCAGTTCGCAGTCGTCGACTTGTGTTCATTATCCACAACACGGCCGTTCGGTTGCGGCGGCGTGCCACGTGGCGGGATGACGACGACAGTTTTGTCTTCATCATCTTTTCATCGCGCTTGATCCCCTCGATCGCATCACGCTGAAGCAAGTCTTCGTGGAGCTCGAAAGTCTTTGAAATCATCGATTCGGGGTGTTTGAACGATGAGACGACTCGAAGGAGACGAGGCATGAGATCCTGGCTCGAAAGTTCGACCTTCGAGCCGCCGTTTGAAGTGGGCGTGAGGTCAAAGGTATCGGGAAGCAGGTCAGATCCATTTTTTGCGTCGAGGTTAGACATACTAAAGCACAAATGAATATAGTCAGAAGCGAGGAAGAATGGAAGAAATACTACCGCGCACCTAATCGTCGACCAAAACATCCTCCACCTATGACATCCGACGGACATCCAACCATCCAGGCGCATCCAATCGACCTTCATCAACGCTCCTTTGCCCTTTCTTTCATTGTCGGCCATCCTCATCCGCAGTTCGTCGTCGATTCGTGCTCGTCGTCGCCAGCGACATGGCTGTTCGAGTTTGAGTGAGGTCGGGCGCGGACAGCGTGGCACGCGGCCTGACGATGACGACGACTTCTTCATCTTATCATCGCGGGTCATTCTCAAGCTCGAAGGTCGTCACAAAAAAGAACTCGGGTCTTGAGCCATCTTCCAGTTCGTACTTGTGAATCGTCGTTATCGACCGCTTGGTGCAAGGCACCGACGACTGCAGCGTCGATCTCCGTAAGCTATATACTCCACCCGGGCGCTGATTGCAAGCCGTATTCGCGAGCTTCGTCGCTCAGATTTTCAAGCGCTCTCAGATCTTCCTGATAGAACTGCTCGATGGTCAAAGGACTAACGAGACTGAAATGAGAGGAAGAACGCGCGTCGTCGACGAGGATGTCGTTTCACTCTCATCATAACTTGAAATTATACGTCCCTTCCATTCACAAATTATCCGAAGCAGAACTTATCGTTCTCCTCTAATCCTCCACTAGGTATCTTGGCCGAGTGCAAATGGCTGATCCATCGCGTCTATTGTGCAGATTGTAACGCTTCTTTTGACGCATGCGCTCAAACTTCCATCTTCATAGGTAAGGTGTTTCTTCTTGTGATGCCTCCGCCTCCGATCTTCATTCCTATTTGAAATGCATCGAAAACGAATTCGACTTGAAGCGCCATGGCTCACCAACCGAAATGTAGACAAGATCTTCGGTTGAACGAAGTGCGTGATCTACAGCTCAGCTCTTCGCTATCATATATCTGATTGCTTGCTGTACACCGTACGATAAATCTCGCTCCATCAGAGCCCACCTCAACCTCCAAACCGTCCGCCAAATTATTCAAGGTCGGCTTACCCTCCATCGCAACTTGAAGCTCCGACGAGTGTCACCGAGTGCTAGGCATAGCAGCTAAGGAGATTTCAGGTCCAAGTATCTCTCATAGACCATTCGTGAAGGTACCCGCCGATTTCATTCTCTATCAAGAGTTTTCTCATCCTCATTAAGCATCACGCACGATGTCCTCCCCGCTTTCGTCAACTCGGTTTCGAAACCTTGAATTGTTTTCAAAAGGCTATGTTTTGTTGCAGGTCCGAGTTTTATGTCGGGAGAGAAAACGCTTCGTCGCCTCAGCACACTTTGCTTTTAAGATCTTCCTCTTCGAGTCTGTTTCGAAACCCCGAAGGCCTGAAATCGAACGGAACGAATTCACCAAAGGCAACTGGCTTTATTTCTTTCGGCGGCTTTCACATGATATAAGCGTAGCAGTGGGTTTCTTCTCGATGAAGTACGCAAATCGCGTCGAGTTCCGATTTGCTTTAGAAAATCGGTTGAGTTGAGCCCGTTTTCGCTCAATAAGGCAAGCGTGCCTGACGGTTTGGTTCACTTTAGAAATTGTGTCCCACCAGGGCAATCTTTTCGGTGTTTTTATCATTTCGGTGCTTGTCGACTATTTCGGGGAGGACGATCATGTGTGTGTCGGATAGCGATAGCGATAGCGACAAATAAAGAAAAATAAAGGAAAATACGAATTTAGTAATTATTCTCACGATTTTCGGCGGGAGGCAAGACCACGCGTCGCGCGTTTGCACGTCTCCCTTCGACCACGACGACACCGCAACCTCATCGAAATGACCGCGACTTGGAGCCAACGGACACCGACGGATGGGTTGGAGGTGCAGGGCAAGGAGAGGGGGACAAAAGGTGTGCAATAAAATTTACTGTAAAAGTTATTTTACTAATTACATTGTTTCTATCCACAGAAACTCACCTCTTCCCAGCGTCATCGACGACGAAGAAACGAGGACGCCTCCCAAAGGAACGCCCACCGGACTAGCGCCAGAACGAAAACGGGGGAGGCCTCCTAAGCCACCCCGACGTCTCCACCCCCACTGAAACGACCTCACGGATGCCCGGAAGGGAGCAAAAACAGAACGAAGACCGCGACAGCTTCGTTTGAAGACGTCAAACAGCCCTCGCCCCCTTTGAACCGACGCGACGCGACGTGCGCAAGCACATCGCCCATCCGTGCAGGATCAGCGCCAAGTGCACCCTCTCCCCCTGCCTCTTTCGTAACAACAGCGATGACGACGACATCGCCGTCTACGAACCAAGCGACGACCCGTCTGCCGTCGCGAGGTGCTGCAATGCCCACCCTCAATTCAAAATAACGCAGCAGCGAGTGTGCTGCTGTCGTTCCGTTCTGCAGCCCACCCACCCTGTCGACTGAAAGCGACGCAGCGTCAGACGTGCTGCTGCTGTCACGTCTTGCAGCCGTGGACGCCCCCTTCACGCACTTTAGCGCCGCCGCCGTTACACCCCGGCGCTGCACGAAGTCCAACAACGAACTATCACCTTGTCCACGCCATCAGTGCAAGACAGCGAAGCAGCAGCACATACACACCCTGCATGAAGGTAAGAACAGTATATTTTCATATGTATCTAGTACAAATCAAATCAAATCAAATTCAATCTGAAACTTGCCGGCGTGGGCTCTGTGTGTATTGTAAGATACATTGTGAAGAATGACGGGCGCGCTCTGCGCGCTCGAAAATTTTGAGGGGTATTTTCTCATTTTTTGATCTTTGACAATGTCAAAATCTGCAGTGCACTGTACTGCCAGTGAGCGATTGAGTGAACTCAATGAGGCACAAGGACGCGCGAAGCGCGCCGCAAAAAAGTAATCTATGTAACGAGTATACTACTACCTTCTTCCTTCCTTTCTCTTCCTTTCTCTTCCTTTCCTTTTCCTTTTCTTTTTCTTTTCTTTTCTTTTTCTTTTCTTTTTCTTTTCTTTTCCTTTCTTTCTTCGACCACACACACCGCTATCGTGCCCTATTTCTGACATCGGCACCAATCTGGCGCCTGTGCATATCTGTTCGTCGTCGTCGCTAAACATCTGAACTTCGTTGAGTAGTTGGAAGAGAACTCCAGCCGAGCGATAAAGGAGGGCGAGTGAGCGCAGCGAGCGAGGCCGACTGTTTGCGAGGCCCACCTTAGATCTTGGCAGCGAGTTACAGGCCCTTTTTTATCAGTCCGTCAGGTCTATCGGAGGACACGAGTTGAGTTAAATTAGCTTGAGCGCCGGCGGCGCCTGTACTGCAATACCATGCGTAAAATTACTCATATTTTCATTTCAAAAACCGACAATTATAATGCCAAATCGGTTCTGCCATGCTTGCGATGGCCCACTGTAAGCAAGTTATTTTTCTTCGCAGAAAAACTGTAATTGGGCACTAACTACTCGAATGGAACTATGTCGTACTACTAATTCCATCGGAGACCTTTTGAGCGTCCACTCTCCGTCGTCGTTCGTACCAATCAATCCAATTTCGACTTCTGGTTTGTCCTTATTTTTAGTCTGAGCACTTACCCGTACGGAAACGCCGTCTTTGCATGCAGTACATGTGCCGAAGATTCCTCCTCGCATCGTGAATAATTTTCGATCCTTTGGATTATCTTCCACGTATCGAAGTGATTGTACAGATCCGATGTGATTTCCCTCTCTAGTTCACGATTATACATGCGGAAGGAGTGTAACAATGATCGGTAGAGACCAATTTAGTTATACATTTTGCTATAATATCATTCGTCATCTCGCTCCTCTTCTAGCTGTTCTTCATACGTGAAGTGAATCATATCCTTTCTACGCAATCGAAACCCCCCTTCGAATGACTTTAACACATCATCACCATCACGATCTTTTCTATCAAGGGCTGTAACGTATAAGACGAACAATGTCAAAATCCCGCGATGATGTGTGAGTATCACCATTATTGGCGAGAGAGGTAGACGTGGTTTTAGGTATCGCCAGCGCTGACAGCGCTGCCGTCGTCGAAGTAATGCGCGGTAGCATACATTACAAGCATTGGGTGCTACCTGTCCAATTTTGATAGTGTACGGAATTCCCATACAGCTTGTACGATTCATTGTACTAAATAAACTAGGTTGATAGTTAGAAAATTGTATATACCACAATTACGTACCTTTTGGTGAGGATCATCATTTCTTCACAAATACGTAGTTGATCATCATACCACGAAGGCCTGCCCCAGTACCTTTTTGTCAAGTCCGACTCGAGATACATAGGGTTGACGCAATGTATGCATGGAACTAGGCCCGCGATGACTTGCGTCTGCGCCGCGTCATACGAATCTGATCAATTACTTAAGGGAGAGTTTGAAGGTCGACACTCACCGCGCGCTTTAAGTATTTCCCTTCGCGGTCCATCGCGCTGTTTTCTTCTGGAGGAAAGCTGTTACGTATCGCGGATCCGTGAATGTCTTCCAAGCGAAGCAAGCTTTGTCGCAGCTTCACGTGCTCGGGGTTTGGGAGACTTTCGTGGCAAAGCTCTCTCCAGGGTTTGCAAAGAACGGGAATGTCTTCTATTACAACACGCCGAGGCTCAATGCTGCGCAGCAAGATCGATGTCAACCATCAGTCTTGATCAGATAAAATAAGCGAGAGTCGTGATATAAAGTACCTGCGTAAGAAATGGTACATTTTGAATACAACCGCCCACATCGCGATCGTCGCGTCGTACTCGAAACGTCTGTCGAGTCCGTCAATGTTCACGTTTCGACTTGACCGTGTCACTCCCTCGAGCAGTGTATTCGTCAGACGGAAAACTGTAAAGAGAAAAGGGACCCGCTTATTGGGATCAGGCTCAGAGACGTATATCTCCAACCAAATAATCAACCCGTTTGCGAATTGAACGATCACGGGGTCGTTGAATCCCTTATCCAAGATGTAACCTTCGACGCCTTTCAAAGTTACACTATAATTTGCGTAGTAGTTTCAAATGAGGAGGACAGCTTACCTTCTCGGTCCCAATACAATTCGATCAAACGAAGAGCCAGGACGAAATCGGTGACGTCGCTATCGCAGTTGCTGACTGGACATGAAAGAGAAACGGCGCTCGAGACTCACCCACAGCTTAGGAGGAGCCCTTCGAATTGCAAGAAGTCCAAGGATTCCCTATCAACGTCATCGAACTGTGTGATATCTTCGAAGAACGAGCTCTGATGAGAAGACAAGCAGCGCGAAGCCAGTTTGTACAGAAACAGCCATCTGAGTGAGTACTCGATGTCTGGCCGTCTCCACGAGAATGCGATGACGTCACTGATCTCGTTGCGTTGCTCGAACACCCTTCTGAACGCAGACCGGACCTTTGACGGCCAGTAGACAAAATACCATACGATCTTCTCGAAAGCCATGGTTTGAACGGCGGCGTCATCCGATCTGTACGCGTTGCGAGGTCAGTGAAGATCGAGTGTCCTGACAGCAGACGCACTTTGCACAGACCAGAAGAATCTCGCAAGCCCTCTCGTTCTCACTCGGGTCATCATCGTCGAACATATCATGTATCGATCCGTTCCAAGATCGTTGCAGCAATATGTCTACCGCGTCCTCGTACTCTTTTATCGCTGCACGATTCACAATCCTCCCAAGACGTTTTTCAAGAGCCCTTCCTGCCCTCGAATAAAAATTCCCAAGGAGTCGTCCGGGTCCTGGGAGATTCGACATCGTGTAATTAGTTGAAACCGTCGAGAAATACGAGTAGACTGTCGTGGTATCGTCGTTGCGGAGCTCGTCTAGGAACGAAGATAGTAAAGGCGAGACGACATCCGCGCCTTCGTCGGCGGGGGTGTCGCTGTCAGTTGGCTGTTCGCCAGGGTAGGAGGATGTTGACGGTAGGTTACTGCTCATGCCGATTGAGAGATGATATGGCCGGCGTCTCGAAGTATTGGCTCTCGGTGAGGGGGGTTGAGGGTCAAGTCGCGAAGACGTGAAGGCTGCTGAAAGTCGCACTTATTAGCTTGGACCTGTGCCGATGCCTGCAGGTCACAACGTGTCAATCAAACGTTGTTGTACAGCTATGAGTGGGATCAATGAAATCTGAAACCCCTGGAGGTTATTTTCGAAAAACTCACCAAGTTGCTGTGTAATCTATCCCCGAACGCTGTGCAACTTCACTGCAAATTCATTCAGGACTCCTGGCGTAATTGTCAATGTCAGATTCAAGGCAGAGCAGTCGAATAGTTCCACGCACCGCTATAATTGCGATCATACATATGTATTCCTGTGCTCTAGAAATGGAAGGACACAAAGAAGACGTCCCTACAACATGAGGACGCAATGCGATTCGTCGCATCAAACTCGTTGGAGTGGTCTACTGGCTAGGTCACGTAGTAGGTGCTGCTGTGAAGTCGTCGAACATCGATGATATTGCAAGCTAACGACGAGCGTACATGAGGGGACGAATGGAGCGTGTGAATATAGTAGCTAAATACGGAAATACTATCTACTAGCGCTCGAGAGAGCGCCTGCAGGAGTCCCTACTCCATCGTGTTCTTTGGAACCGAAAGAGACAATATTCGATATCGTCCTGTCGACAGCGAGCTTCGAAAGATCGAAATCCGCTCGACGAGAGCGTAGAGCGTTTTGATCCCAAATATCGATGTATGGCGTATCCTCGTAAGTACTTATCCAGTGTCTCGGCGGTGTTCGTCTGATGTGAGATAAGCAGAGGCACGAATGCTCGAAGGTAATAGTACGTGTACCGGTGTTATGAGGCACCGCCATTATATATCTACTTTCGCTATTAGCCCGCTTATAGAAGCTAGACTGAAGTTTGCGCACCTTTTACCCGGAGAGTGTTCGACCGAGATGGAGTCGTCGATACGCTTTCTTCCTCTGAGTTTGATTTGGTAAAGTCGTAATGGATACTCCGATGAAATCGAGATGACCTTCGGCGCTTTCGAGTAGAGATGAGAAAGAACAGGTCGTTATTAGAGCGAAGATTATGACGGAGGTCTGCCTCAAGCGATACGACTCACTTCTTCATGTCGTCGCGTCAAACTGCTCAGGGCACCCTACGAAATATTTAGGACGTAAGAAGACCGCGCAAAAGAGAAGGCTCACCAGGAGATGTTGAGACGTCCAGATCGCGGAGGTGGACCGGTCAGTCGAAGATCCCATTCGTGCTTGAGGAGGTTTAGGGTGCAGATGCCTAGTGGCTATGATAGATGGTGAGATGTGAACGTGACTAATCCAGCGAAGAGAAGATTTCGGCCGATGATCCTGCGATGAATGTTGTGGTTGCGAGAGGGTATGAAACTGCGACATCACTTTCGCGAAGAGACGGTAAAAGATCGTTGCCAATGTCGGAGTCGTCCGAAGAGAGCGTTTCCTTGATGAATCTCCTCCGAACAGAATCCGTTGTCAGAACGGCAGGACGGCGGGAGCCAAGAAAGCAATGGTCGGGTGGAAGATCTTTAGGTGTAAAAGCACTGCCAAGAGTTGTGGTCGAATGATAAAGGTAGGCCGTCCACAGAAAGCTATCCTCTTCATTGGAGTCTTGCGCCAAGCTTAATGTCCATGATGATGTAGAGTTTCAAGGTAAGTAGAGAGGACAACGTTCGACGAAAATCACTGTCACGTACCGTCATATGTCGATCGCAGAATCTCCTTCGCCCATCGCATCCCCAACATTTCCCTTCATCGAATCCTGCCATAAAAGCTCTATCGATAACGTCCTATTCATCTCGACATAAGTTTACGCTGAGCTTGAAACCTTGAAATAGCGACGTAGTTTGATGAGAGCAGCTGAGCGATTCGAAGAGACGACATCGACGGTGATGGATACGAGTGTGTTGACGTTTCGAACCTTTCGTAAGGCGACAGTACTAGTCGAGTCATAGTTCATCGAGCAAGATCTCGACAAGGTGAATATAGGATAATTGATCTGAAAAGCACAGATGTTGTAGATCAGCGGCGAGGAAGACGTTGTGCAGAATCGTCACCACGCACCTTCAGGCTTCAGCCCTTCCGTCCCAACCCTTCTCCATCACACCTCATCCGTCCGTGCTATCTTCATCTCATCGCCGCCCGTCTCTGCATTTTCTGTCGAGGAAAGGAGGTAAGCTTTCGAGAAAGGTCGTTGGATCGTCGTGGTCGTTGTTGAAGAGCAAGCGTGCCACGAGGCGCGTCGAGCGCAGTTGGCGATGACTGCAGTTGACGATGACCACGACGACGCCCGGCCCATCTCTTACAGCTCATTTCGTCCGACGTCCGCTCGAAGTCATCCTGCTGCGATGATGTCGTCTTTGAGATGGAACGAATATGCGACGAGCTCCTCTAAGAGCTCAAGGATGTATTCTCATCCCATCCGCGATGGATTTCATCGTCGAAATTTTCCTGCTCGCTCTCTCTTTCGTCTGGATACTACTTTCAAGAGGTTTAGCAGTCTTGGTGGGGGGTTCTCGCTCGAAGATCGTCAGGTGAGTCGCAAATTGCTGCTCGTGTCGTTGGCTTCATCTGAATTTACGAAACACATTCTCGCCATCGCTTCTCTTCCAGATCTCGAAAACTGGTACTCAAAAATGACTCGGACGCGGAGATGTATGGCGTTTCAAATAGCCGGACGACGCGAGATTGGGACATTTGACTCAAATGAGGTGCGTTCTCGACTCGTTTGGCTCATATGAACGACATTGACAACTCGGAGACGCACAGAGGCAGGTCAAATACAAGATTTCTCCCTCATACTTTACTCCATACCATTCCCCTTCCGACCGATCTGGAAGAACGTCTGCATCTTTCTCTCAAGACTATGATTGCCTTTTCCACGAGTCTTTCGTATAAAAACAGTGGAACAGTGGATAGTATCCGCGCATGTTAGATGAGCCGCGAATTCTTGTCTCTCTCTGTCCTTGCATTCTGTAATTCCAAAAGGCTCTTAGGATTGTCCAAGACGGAATCTGTCAGTGCGCGATAAATATCTTTCGTATCTTTCAGCTCAGTTTACTTCAAACTCGTTCTACAATTCTAGGATGCCATAGGATGACTCTGGATAACTCACGCATCGTTCTGATGAAGATGATCAACTGGTTCTTCGCACTTCGGTGCGTCATCGGCGTCTGCTTTTCAAACCTCTATCGAATTTTCAACGCGCCTAGTTCGAGCCGTAGAAACTATAAATGCTCTTTGAAGGGAAATTTCTTGACAGACTTTGGATTTGAAATTCGACCCCGTAGAGGCGATGAGGCGCTTGGCAATCCTCTCCGTTATGACGTCTACGGTTTAGATTCGAAAACGAAATGATACGAACTGAACACGTCCGTCAGCAATGCTTCTCAATCTTGACCGAGTATGCGAATCTCATTTACTTATATTTATTTTATCGACCGGACACTGTGCGCCAAACGGAGTTCTGTTTTCGGGTTTGGTCGGAGATTTTTAGAGCCCTTGTCCTCCTCCTATATCAGAACTCAATTTGATATTAAAGTCTGACCATTACATCTGTTGCTTAACGGAGTATCTACTCGAAAGGCTGCGCCGCTTTCAAGTGCAGTTTCGAAGATTCATTCTCAGATCGCGCATACATTTCGATCCTTCATAAATCAACGATCTTCACTGCTTCATGACAGATGTGCATGGTTGGCTTTTGTTTCTTTTCGATATAAAAACAGTATGTGACAATTCAAGCTGGCGGAAATTAGTTAGTTACATTCATAGGTCATTCTTCTATATATTCGGCTTGTACGATCTCTTTTCTATAAATTCGAAATCCTCCTTCGAAATGCTCCTCGTTGTTTATGAAGTCCGAGCCATTCCATATCTTTTTCGCCTTTACGCGTAAAATAAGAAATGTAAGGATACCGCGATGATATGTCAATAGCAGAAGTAACGGGGGCTCTGAGTAATATTTGACGCGCAGCGTGTTATAGCACACATTGCATGAATTGGGCGCTACTCTCCCAATCATGATGACGTACGGTACACCTGCAGCGCTCGTACGCGCAGTGCTTGTGCTAAATAATGTAGTTCGGTACTCAAAAGAAACGTATATCGCAAGAATACGCACCTTTCTAGGAAGATCATCATTCGGTCACAGATCCGTAGCTGGTCGTCGTGCCAAGAAGGATATTTCCAGTGCCATCGTCTCAAATCCAACTCGAGCTCCTGATGGTTGGAGCAATGTGTACACAGAATGAGGCCAGGGATGGGAAGCGTCTGTATTGAACCGTTTGCCGTATGAATCGATAATGAATCACTTAGACAAATTGAAGGACGAAACTCACCGCATGATTTAAGGCTTTCTCTTCGAGGTAGATCGCGCTGCCTTTCTCTGGAGGAAAGCGTTTACGCATCTCCGATCCGTACATATGCTCTAAGCGAAGCAAGTTTTCGCACTGCTTTGCATTCTCGTGGCCTGGGAAGGTTTCGTGGCACAATTCTCCCCAGGATTTGCAAAGGAGAGGACGCGTCTCTTTTTCCATGCCTTTTCTTGTAAGATGAAAGTTAAATCTGCGAGCCAAAATCGTTGCGAATCATTGGTCGAGATCAGATCAGAGAAAGATGTGAGTTGTGATTCAAGTACCTGCGCAAAGTTTGATAGACTTTGAATACATCCACCCACATCAAAAGCCAAGCGTCGTACCCCGCATTTCCTTCGAGTCCGTCGGTGTCCAAGTTTTGACTTGATCGGGTCATTCCCTCGAGAAATTTATTCCCTCGACTGAACGTCGAATATCGTGAAATATCCTGTCCATCGAGATTAGGGTGAGATGAATACACCTCCCACCAAGCAAAAAAGCTGTTTACGAATTGAACGAGGGCGGGTGCCTCGAAATTCTTACTCCGGAAGAAAAAATCGACGTCTCTCGAATTTACAGATTAATACGCGCATTAGTAAATGAATTGGAAGGACAGCCCACGTTTTCCATCCCAATAATGATAGATAAAATGAAGCGCTAATAGCAGATCGCATGTGTCGCTACGGCGGTTGCTGACTGGAGATACGAAAGAAATGGTGCTCGGTACTCACCCACAGCTTAGGAGGAGCCTGTCAAAGTGCGACAAGTCCAAGGATCTCCGCTTGACGTCATCGAATTGTACCACCGCTTCGAAGAACGAACTCTGGCGAGGCGACAAACAAAATGAAGCCAGTTTGTACCAATAAAGCCATTTGACGGAGTAGTCGACACCTGGGCGCTTCCACGAGATCGTCGTGGCATCACTGATTTCGCTGTGTTGCTCGAACACCCTTCTAAACGCTGAGTGGACCCTCGACGGGTACTTGACTAGACATTTGACGATCTTCTCCATCGCCTCGCATTGAACAGTGATGTCATCAGATCTATCCGAAACACGAGATTAGCGAAATTTGCGAAGTTGACAATCGCACACTGGCGATACGCACTTCGCTCTTGCCAGAAGTTTGTCGCAAGCCTTCTCATGCTCTCTCGGATCGTAGAGTGATAACATGTCAGAGATCCCTTCGTCCATCTACATAATTGTCATCTCTTATTCTCGCTCGAAAACGGAAAACAATTCACCGAACTAGCTCTTGTTTCCTCTTCGCGGCTGATTTTGCTCCCTTTTTCTGGAGTGATACGTTTGCGCAACGCAGGTCCGTGGACGTCTTCTAAAAGCAGCAGCTTTTGGCATATAGGTTCCGGAATGAATCTGTAGCAGAGCTCTCTCCAACGATTGGAGGGAATATTGTTCTCTTCATCGCGTTCTGAATAGTACAGAGAGCTTCATATTCGAAACGAAAATGCATGTTGGATATTTGTGAAGGTCAGAATCAAAAATGTGAACAAGGTATGATTAACTACCTGCGCACAAAGTGATGCACTTTGAAAATGTCCACCCATATCGTTAGTCGTGCGCCGTTCTGTAAGAGGCAATATGATCCGCTTGTATCCATGATTCGCAAGCACTGCGTTATTCCGCATATAAAATCAATTGATAAACGTGAAAGTGCCATAACGAGAGGGGTCCAGAATCTCGTCTCATGACCTGACCGAAGCTCAAAGAAGTACGCCTCCCAATAAATATTTAATCCGATGGCAAATGTTTTGAGGGCAAGGTCGTCAACTCTCTTCGTCCGCACGTAGTCTATGACGCCTATCGTATAGAAATTAGAAACACATGGATGCAGGAAATAGGCGAGAGGAGACGGACCGGTTTGATCCCAATACCAACATATAATTCGAAGTGCAAGAAGCCAATCGATATCGTCTCTATTGCAGTTTCAGGAAGAAAAATACAAGAGCAGGGACTCGTACTCAGTACTTACGTGCAACTTTGGAAAAGTCCTTCGAAACGCGAGAACCGCACAGACTTCTTGGTCAGCGGGTCTAACTGTGCTGTCGCATCTATAAGGGAGTTGGAACGCGATAAGCAGCGCGAAGACAATTTGTAATGACAGAGCCATTCAACGCTGTACTCGACAGTCGTGCGCTTCCACGAGAAAATGATGGTATCAATCATCTCGTTCCCTCGCTGAAACACGTTTCGGAATGAAGAGTTGGCCTTTGCTGGAAACTCAACGAAAACCTGTTCGATCTCCTGGAAGGCGCGAAGTTGGATCGCGGCATCATGCGACCTATTCGATTCGCCGAGTCAGTCAAGCGGTGAAGAAGCGCGAATATACAGACGCACCTTGCAAATCTGAGAAGTATCTTGCACGCCTTCTCATGCCTTTTCTGGTCATCGCTCTCGAACATTTCTCCGATAGCATTGCTGACAAATTTGGCATAATCGCCTACGCCTGCTCGAACCGCAAGCGTTCCGAGCCCTTTCTCAAGAGATAACCCTGCTTTCGAGTAAAGGTTACCGAGAACTCGACCCGCGCCGACGATATTTGACATCGTATAGTTTGAGGATAGTGTTGATGTATAGGAGAAGGTGACATCGTCTCGTAAGAGGCTGTCGAGGAAAGATGACGGAGCCAGCGGGTCATCTGGAAATTTGGCGCTGTCGAGCCCAGATGCGCCTTCGTGCAAGCCTTGCGAGATTGGATTCGAATTGGGTACGTTGCTGTCATCTTGATCCATCTTCGCGAGGGAATCTTCAATGGGTTGAAGAGACGAAGAAGAGAGCGGGTGGAGTGAAGTGGGTAATGGGCGAGACGCACTGTTATAAATGTATTTCGTACGTTACAGCATGCAGGTTGCAACGAGGTAGGCCTGTGCGGAAACGTAGCTCGGGGCTGTTCATCAGAACCAGATTTCATTTCGCATGCCATGCGGAATGAAAATAATAATAGCATTGCATCGCCGAAGAACAACGCCTCCGCTTACATCGATACTCTTCGGGCTGGGCCGCGCTGATGGAGCGTGTTGAAGCAGTCAATCTCTAAGAAATACTGTTGGTGAACGTACCTTCAAATATGAAGGCGACGGGGCGAGTTCTCAAACATGCTACGTAAGTGCAGTTTCTGAATGACGAGTGCTTCCGTCAATTGAAGTAATCAAATATGAAACCGACTCGACTACGCACCGGATATGAGGACACAGGCTTAAGATGATAATGCCGTGCTCGATGCGAAATGAGTGTTGATCATCGGCTATGTATATAGATATCTGAGAAGACATCAAATACGAGAATGCGACTTTCTCACCCCTTGGAAGCGGAATGCACGAATGCCACCCGATTTCGTCACAATGATTGGTTTTGAGAGTTGCTGCATTCGTAGAATAGGAGAATGGATACGGAAATCTGGAATTGAAAGCTGTTAAAAAAAGAATGAGATAATTGATAGGAAGTGATATGAAGAACGAAGAGCGAGCGACTCACTGAGATTTTGTGAGGATGTCGTAAAACAAAGAGTGATAGCTGAACTCCTCCGAATAAGCGATAGAATGGATTCACAGAGTAATTGGGCGATCGAAGCTGGAGGAGGGAAGCTCATCGCCAGAGAATTGGATTTCGAACCTGTGGATCCAGCGCAGAGGGATCAGCGCTGCTAAAGAGATAGAAATGTACAGCTGTTCGAACGAACTTCTATTGAAATGAGAACAGAGATAAACGTCAGAAGAGATAACACCGAAGAAGTACTGCAGTCGCGCACCTTTCAGTCATGAGCGGAATACTCGGTGTCCATGATCAGAAGATCACGCCCGAACTACGATGCCAGATCTCCGTTCGGGCAAATTTAACCTCCTCCTTCCAATAGCCATGCGAAAAGAGCAGCGAGAGGTGATGACGCTTGCGCAGCATATTTGGTGTAAAAACGCATTGAAGATGACGCCAATGAACGATGCACCACCGCTTTCGAAACCCATCTGATTGAAATTTCGATGTGCATCGTCCACTGTCGCCTCCCTGTTCCGGATGACTTGCGAAACAGTGGTCGAGGGAAGCGACATCGTTGGCGAATGCAAGAAGGTTCGGAGATACGGACTCTAATCCTAAAGATGAAATTTAGAGTCAATACCGACCCTGAAGACTATGAGACGCTGTTACGCACCTCCAAATGCTGGCGAGGCTGCCCTAACCCCTTTACCCTTTGCCCTTACTCATCCCTAAAGCGCACAGCGCAATGGATTTGCGTACCATTCGCTTGCCACAGCTATCATGGTGACCTTCTTTCTTCCTCATCTGAGATCTCTGGGATCTAGTGAGATGCTGGTTGGGGTGAACGGCGTGGTTGTTGGCAACTTGACATGCAGGCCGTCTTCGCTCTGTCGAACGATGACGTGCGCGGACCATCCACGCCAACCGTGGTCGTCGACGACGAGTCGATATTCTTTCGTCTCTCATTACGAGTTGTCCTGACATCTCTTTTCAACACTTTGTGTAGTAGATCTTCATCTATAGATGTATACGCCATGTATCTGATGACTGCCCACGATGCGTCGACGGTCTCGAACGGCTTGCTTTCGTCTTTCTCCTCGATGACCTCCGAACCTCCAACCTCCTTCCTAAACCAAGAACATCTTGAGTAGAAGATCGAAATCCGGGACGGATACGCCTCGATGCGGGCTATATATATTACAAGATGAATCGCGATGGAGAACCGGGGGAGTTGACACCTTCGATCATGTCGGATGGACGTGCGTCGTAGGACAGTAAGGACATATCTGCATAGTACGTGCCAGTTGCGCCCGCGAAAAGAGACTCTGGGATATTGGCTGATAGACATCGGAGTTCTTCTGGGGTAAAGCATCACTGTAGCCAAGTTCCTTCAAAGAGAACATGTCGATAAAAGGGCACGGTAATAGCGTCGACGGCTGTGAAGGAGAGAAATGCGGCAACGAGGTTCGTTTTTCTGAATCCGCTGGTCGGAAAGGGCCTTGAACGAGAGAGGATTCGGGTAAGCTGCGAGGACGTGGTTTTACAAGACTGAGATCGTGCACCTTTGGTCCTTTGAAATCTGACAATACCCATCGCCCACTCCTCAACTTTTCCATCGACAGATCCGTTTCGTCATATAGGCTTCGTGAAATCGTGCCGAAACGTCTCGAGATGCTGCTGGGCGAAGACACTGGAGGATAAGGCTGCGACATGAAGAAGAAGAGCGGCCAACCTAAGAAGCTTCTTCCACCCATTTGAACCAAATCTATCATCCTTTCATAGCGCTTCATCTCTTCTCCAATGTCGCTTCGCAAATTTCGAGATTGTCGTAGGATCGCTGACGTCGAGAGATGGTGGTCGTGGTCAAAGGGGACGCGTCACCGTGTCGAGCGAGTGCAGCTGAGCGACTCGAAGAGCGACGATGGACGATTATGGATATGAGGGCGATGGCGTTTTTGACTTCAAAGAATAAGATCCCGACAAGATGATGATTGCCTCTGAAAAGCATAGATGCTGTCGATCAGCGCTGAAGAAGACGGTCGATAGAGTCGTTGCCACGCACTTTCAGCCCTTCCATCCCATCCTACCATCCACCTCGTCGTCTCTTCATCCTATCTCTGTCGGTTCTTCAATGCACGTAGAGGATGTGAGCTTAGCTGTCGGGAAAGGTCGTTGGCCCGTTGACCTCGAGATGTGATGGTCGTGGGCGTGGTCGTTGGGGAAGCGTGGTCAAGCCTCGAGGCGTGTCGAGCACGTTTGACGACGGCAACGACGACGCCGACGCTCAAAGCTTACCGTCTATTTCATTCATCAACATCTAGATGAAGTCATCCACCTTACATGTTCACGTCTCCTTCTGATGAAGCAAGATCTCTCCGACGTATTCTAGGAGTTCAAGCACATCTTCTCGATGGATTTCAAACGCCCTGACAATGGTATATCAAGGCGATTCAGAGACTTCTCCAACTCGCTGGAAATCAATCCGTCATCAGTTTCATTAAGAAGGCGTCTCTCTCCCGTCTAGGTACCCTTTACAAGAATCTTGGCCGTCTTGAAGGGGAATACCGGCGCTTGAACGTCGTCGAGCTTCAGGCGAGTTTCGGAAGCTTATTTGCGTCACCTTCTTCATCTAGATTTTGTGCAAACTTGAATGACTTATTATCGCGGTTGCTTCTCTGCCAGATTTCAGGAAGATTCCCTTCATGCTAAGAGCCTGAGGGCTGACTGGAGGACACTTAGGAAGGAAGGGCGACGGTTTAGGGCGCGCTTGACGCGGATGAGGTGTGTGCTCGTCACGATTGTCGTCTGTAAATCTATGAATCTAATTGGTGAAACGCACTATAGCTCGACGACAGATGATTTCCTCTATGATATCTCCCTACAATTCCGCTGGAAGATAGTCAAAATATTCTTGTCTCCGATCTGCCTGGAAGAACGTTTGGATCTTTTTCTCAAGAACGCGATTGCTTTTTCTCGAGGCTTTCTTATTGGATCAACAATTATCCACCTTCCCTTCATCGAGCGCTAAGGTACTGCAGATGAGCATGTTAATTATCTCGCCGCCCCTGCGCCCCGCGATACTGGAAGGCGCATGGGATCGTCCGGGATGGAATCCTTCGGTGCGTGATAAACGTCCCTTATATCTTTTACCTCCGCTAAATTCAAACTCGATCGTTCTACAATGCTATAATAATATAAATACCTCACGCATTCTTCGGATGAACAGCCTGACGAACAACTATTATTTCCGTGCTTCAGCGCGTAATCAGCGTCTCCTTTCGAACAATCTATCGAATTGATATTGCGAGGACGGCTCTTCCGACGCGGCTACTTCGACTCGCGGAAAGGATCGACGCTCTTCGACGAAATTTGTCTTGAAGGACTTTGGATTTTAATTTGAACTCGTCGTGGACACGAGGCGCTTGGCAATGGGTACGACAGGTAGCGACACCTTCCGTTTTCGAGTAACGCGACACCTTAAGTTGAGACACGACACCTTCTAGCCTCATTTCAGACTCCTATACTCAGTCTTGTTGAACCACGACTCTTCGCTTCCTACCGGTCGGTCCCACGGGTCCCTAAGCGAAACGTTGTTTTTCGAGTCTGTTCAACGACGACTGGCAAAAATGTTTCGGGAGCAGCGGTCCGCCGTCCCGCTGCTCACAACAACGAAAGGTTCGCCCCGCAGATGAGCGCAAGCGCCGGCCTTTTCGTTGAAGCGCCGTCATCCGACTTCAAGGTCTCGTTGGCCGCGGTTGTACACTTTTGCAGCAATCGGTCACGGACAAGGGGATAGAAAAACTGTATATTACATTTGTTGTTTCTATGTGTAAAAGTATATGGAAGAAAAATTAGAGACAAAACTATTCTGGGTGCAAATTCACGCCGTGAACTCGAGCTTGCCGTCTCAACATCTTTTCCTTGTCAAAGCCTTTTTCGTATCCCTACCAAAGGTATAATACTAGAAGAATAACATCTAATACTATGCTTGGGCTCGCTCAACGACGTCGACGTCGACTTGTCGACAAGAGAAGCGGTTAAGTTCAACACACAAGCTCGCACAGAACCACGAAAAGGTAAGATAGACTCTCGTTATTCATTTCAACTATGTACATGTGTATCAACTTTCAAATCAGCCAGGATTCTCCGCTGGGGGCGTCCATACAGTTACTGAGAGTGCGCTCATCTGCTGGGAGAACTTTTGTTATTGTGAGCAGCGGGAAGGCGGACCGCTGCTCCCGAAACATTTTTGCCAGTCGTCGTTGAACAGACTCGAAAAACAACGTTTCGCTTAGGGACCCGTGGGACCGACCGGTAGGAAGCGAAGAGTCGTGGTTCAACAAGACTGAGTAGGAGTCTGGCCTCATTTGTAATTTAGGATTAATTTAGGTAGTGCAATTCAAGTAGCGGTCAGCCGAGTTAGGTGCCAAAGGCACCTAACTTGGCAGTTAGCTTAGGGTTTAGGAGAACAGTTAGGGCTCGCGAAGCGAACCCTAACTTTTAACTTGGCCTTTACGGTTAGGAAAAGTTAGGGTTAGGGTAAGCGTTAGGGTTAGGGTGCAGCGTTAGGGGTTAAGATTTAGGGTTAAGGGTTGATAATATTTAAAATGTCTTTTTGAGCGGTAAATCTTGTAATATTAAATACATCTGCTCATTAAGGTAACTTAGATAATGGTCTGTTTCTCAAGGTGTCGCGTTTCGTCCTCCGGAGTTCGAAGGTGTCGCGTTCCCTGAATGTGTAGGTGTCGCTAAGGACTGTCCCTGGTCTCTCTTCGATATAAGAATTGTATGCGATAATTGAAGCCGGGGGAGGGGGTACTAGTTACAGACAGAGAACGACTTTAAGCTACAACTATCAACTATTTGTCTAAATATGCAGCCCGTACGATTTCATTTCTAGCAATCATAAACCCTCCTTCAAATGAATTGTACTTGCTATCTTCATCCGGAGATGTAAACCAGTCCGGTTTCGTCTTTGACCTCAAAATTAGAAATTTACGAATACCAATATGATCTGTCAATAACAACAGCGTTGGATGTGGATCAGCTTCTCCGGGCCGTAGGGTATTGTAGCACACGTTGCATCCATTGGGCGCTGCTCTTCCAACCACAGTGATGTATGGCACTCCTGCAGCGCTCATGCTCGAGGTGCTCATACTAGATAATGCAGTTTGGTAATTAGAGAACAGTAAATTTATATCACACAAAATACACACCTTTCTATGCCGATCCGATAATAATCACAGATCCGCAGCTGATCGTCATACCAGGAAGGTTTCCCCCAGTACCGTTGTCTCAAATCCAGCTCGAGCTCCCGAGGGTTGGAGCAATGCGTGCATGGAACGAGACCAGGGATCGCTCGTGCCTGTGTCGAATTGTTACGATTGACGTATGAGTCAATAATGAACTATTCCGTCGATTCCACAGAATTAAACTTACCATATTGAAAAAGAAAGTTTCTTCGTGGTCGATCACGCTGTATTTCTCCGGAGGAAATTGTCTGCGCATATCGGGTCCGTAAATGTCCTCCGTACCAAGTAAGCTTTGTCGCAGCTTAGCTTGCTCGGGGTTTGGAAGACTTTCATGGCACAGATCGCCCCAAGATTTACAAACAAAGGCATGGTTTTCCGGCTCTACGAAGAAAGTAGATCTGCGTAGTCATCGGATGCGAGTCATTCGTCGAGATCAGAGCAAAGAAAAGGGCGAATTGTGATATGAATTACCTGCGTAGGAATTGGTGTAGTTTGAATAAACCCGCCCACATCGCGAGCCGCGCATCGTATAACCATCGTCCGTTGGGTCCGCCAGATTCCACTTCTTGACTTGATCGCGTCACTCCTTCGAGCAGTTTGTTTCCAAGTTCTAAAATCAAACCTGAAGAAAAGCACCGCACTTTGGGACAAGTCTCGGGGAATTCCACCTCCCAACAAGCAAGCAATCCATTTGTAAATTGAACGATCACTTGTTCCTTGTATGCCTTACTCCAGATGTAAATTTCGACGCCTCTCGAAAATAAAGTTCAATGTGCATAGTAGCTTAAGATTGAGAGGCCAGCTCACCTTTTCGATCCCAATACCGACTTATAAAATGGAGCGCAAGTAGAACATCGGATGTGTCACTGTGGTGGTTGTTGACTATACATGAGAGATAAGCAGCGCTCGAGACTCACCCGCAGCTTAGGAGTAGTTTTTCAAAATGCGAGAAGTCCAACGACTGCTTTCCAACGCCATCGAACGGCATTAATATTGTTGCGTGGACGAAAGAATTCCAGTGAGAAGACAAGCACCGCGAAGCCAGCTTAGACCAAAACACCCATTTGATGGAGTACTCGACGCCTAGGCGCTTCCACGAGAACATGGAGGAGATGTCACTGACTTCCTTATGTTGCTCAAACACGCTTCTGAATGCAGATTGGAATTTTGATGGCCGATAGACAAAAGACCGTACGATCTTCTCAAAAGCCTCGGCCTGAATTTGGATGTCATCCGTTCTGTCCGCATTGGGAGGTCAGTGAAAATCGAGGAAGCAAGCCAAAGACGCACCTTGCACAGGTCAGGAGAGCCTTGCAAGCCTTCTCATGCTCATTCGGGTCATCGCTGTCGAAGGTTGCGTAGAAATTGGCCGATTGCAGCACACCCACCGCGTCCTTGTACTCCTTTATCGCTGCGCGATTCACAACCCTCCTAAGACGCTTCTCGAGACTCCTTCCTGCCCTCGAATAAAAATTTCCAAGGAGGCGTCCGGGACCTACAAGGTTCGACATAGTGTAATTAGTCGACCATGTCGAATAGTACGAGTAGACCGTCGTCGTATCGTCTTCGCGGAGTTCGTCTAGGAACAAAGACGATAAAGGCATAACGACATCAGCGTCTTCGTCACCTGGAGTGTCGTCGTAAGTCGGATGCCTGTATGGGGATCTGGACGGTAAGTTACTGCCCATGCCGTGGAAAGACGATATGCTACGGGAATCGAAGTATTGACAGCAGTTGAAGTGGTTGGGAATTGGGTTGAGTAACAATGCCGTGGAAGATGCGGAAATGCGCCCTCTTATAGACGTGGACCAGTGCTGACGTTCATCAATGTGCGATGCACCTCTCATGAGAAAAAGAGATAAAAACGGAACAACGCACAGCATCTTTCCGAAAACTTCGCGAAGTTCCTTCGTAGGCGATACTCAGATGGAGCGTATCCCTCTCTTGAATTTATTGAGTAAACTCACTCAAGGTCGATATCGTACTGCGATTCGTAGCTGTCGATGCTCTGAGATTCGTGGTAGAGGAGAAGGATGGTTCAACGCACCACTATTATTGTGGTTTGCATAAGTAATGACCTCGTCGGATTTTAATGAGTCGTCGCGGAGGTAGTCGGAATCCAAGTCGGCGATGCAGACGAGAATACTCAGAAGCTGATGGCCAGCGACTTCCATCAGCTTCGGTAAAATGACTAACGTCCCAAAAGATGAGAAGCGCTCATTCGATTACTTCGGCGACAAAGCCGTAGAGAACCTCAGCCCATCACACCTCGGACAGTGGCTCCTTGGTACCAGATAACTATCCGGTAAGATTCAAATAACTATTGTTCCCCCGTAGCAACTCAATTGGATTTGGGAATAGTTATTTGAACCTTTACCAGGGTGTTTGTGTAGTTATTAGGTGCCTATTGGCCGTGGTCCGTGGTGTCAGCTTCGTCTCGGAGCTCCGTCCCCTTCCCCGTCAAGAAGTCATTGCTTTTGCAAAGCACAATGATAAATGCAGAGGTAAACAACCGTATTCATGTGTTCTGGGAACAGAAAGTTGCATGTGCGTACAGCGAGAGGAGGCGGACCAGTATTCCAGAGAAACGGGTATGAGATTTCGAGCCGACAGTCTGTACCGCGAGGTCAAAATCCAACAGATGAGACCATCGGGAGTTTCCGCAAGAAGCACCAAAGTTTCGATCCCAAAGTTAGATGCAATGTGTGATGAACTCGAGGGTTCTTGCTTCTTGGGCAGTGCTGATGTAAGAGGAAGAGAGCACGGCGGCGAATGCTTGAAAATACGTCATGAGCATCGCCAGACGCAGAGAGCGTGCTGTGTTCTCCAACCTCGGATCTTGAACTCGGGACGACGAGAGGAGAAATTCTGAGACGAACGCGAGAATTTCGAAATCGAGATAGCCTTTGGAAAGCCCCTACAGTGTTTTCCCGTCGCCAAACGAGATAAATCAATTGTTTCGATGAAGCGATGCCTAAATTTCCTCTCTCCGTCTCGTCAAGCTGTCTTTTACGTCCTCTGGGATATCTTAGGCCATGAATAGTACATCGCGAAGGAAGAAGGCTCACCCGGATTCGACACCCGTACTTCGAACTCTTTGTGGTCGAGACGTCCAAGACGCTGGCTCGGCTCAATAGGTGGAATAATTCGTTCGTCATAGAGGGTGCACGAGCAGAGCGGGTGTGATTCGAGCCTTGGAGGATTGGGAGATAAGTTTGGACCGGAGAAGACTCGAGGCCGTTGTAGATGGTGAGATGAGTCGAGAATGGGATTCAGCAGAGAAACCAGCTTCAGTTACAGCGAGTGACTGTGCGACCGTCGAGGTTGTAAGGTAGGACGGATGTAGGACGCGAGGGAACTGTGTCCGCAAAGAGACAATCTGAAAGATCGCTTGATAGATCCGAATCCTTCAGAAGTAGCGTACTTCGGTGGTTGACTACCTTCGAAGAGAAGTCGTCAATGGGTTCGGAAGGATAGAGCAACAGCGCCATCGGATGCGGAGCTCGGAACGTGCAGAGGTGCAGTAGCAATTGACGTTCTCGAATTTCCGCATCCAATGTCATTTTAAAAAGAGCAAGAGATGCTCCTTTTCTTGAAGTTCTGTTGAAGGCGTAGAGATTCTCTACTAACGAAACGGACAGCAATTACTAGAATTGTGATCGCGTACCTTCGGTGTAGGACGATCCCCAAAACCTTCATCCATTCTTTATTCGGAAGGATTTTCTCCACAATTATGCTTCGTAGAATCGAATCCGTGTGGTTCATGGACGACGCTCGGTTGACTTTGACGCTGTGAGAAGGTGTCGCGACCCGTTGGGGGCGATCGAGTTGGGTGAGTCCGAGGGTAGATCACTCGCGTTCGCATCTTGAAGGATTGACAGAGGAGCATCTTTTAGCACCAGAAAAGGTAAGGTATTCATAAACAGCTGAGTTCTTCTTTCGAAGAGGATAGATGCAGTCCGTCAGCGGAGAGAACGGCGTTCGATAGAATCGTCGTCACGCACCTCAGCCATTCTTTCTCAGCCCTTCTCCATCCCGCCCCATCCATCCATCCGGAACTCTCTTCATCTCTTCTTCAATACCCATCTATGGCTTGGATATGAAGTTGACTTTCGAGAAAGGGATTGTTGTCATCGAGAGACGGCGGTCGTCGTGGTCGTGGTCGAAGAGGACGCGTGGTCAAGCCTCGAGGCGCGGCGAGCACGTCCGCAATTGACCACGACCGCGACTCTCATCGCTTACCGCATATTTCAACCATGGACGTTAGCTCAGATGGTTGGAACGAAAAGAACACGCTATGGGAGCCATAGAGAACTAAAGGAAGTCTTCTCATCTTTCAAGTTTCCGCGTTGGATTTCAAACGCCCGTCATCGCTCTATCGTTGGTCTCTCGAGGCGATTGGAAGACTTCTCTGGCTCGCTTATCTCTGTTCCTCCATCAAGAAACCACATTTCTTCGCTTGAAGCTTGGATATCTTGAAGGGAAGATCGGCGCACGAAGCTTGTCGTCGTGCTTCAGGTGAGTCCGAGTCCCAAGCTATTCTTTGTGTCGTTGGCTTCACCTGAATCTCGCTCATAAGATCTCAACAACTGTCTCTCGAGATATAGTATGACGCTCTACAAGCGGAAATTCATGGCGTTAGAGATATACGGACGACGCGAGCCTGGGACATTTGACTCAGATGAGGTATGTTCTCATCTCATTTATCCCCAATGAACGACATTAACGACTCGGAAACGTAGAAAGACAACTCAAAGACGATGATACCCCCATATCTTTCGGGATTATTCCTCGCCGATCTCCTTTCTATCGATTTAGACAAACGTGTGCTTCATTCTCTCAAGAGCATGGACACTTTTCTCCGCGTCCGCCATAACAAGTCCGAAATTATTGTTTTCGCTTTGGCGAATACCATGCAGTCCCTGTGGTGTGATTCTAAAAAATGGTAACGACCATTCGTGATAGGATTCTTTCAGTGCGTGATGAACCTCTTGCTCATCTTCAACTTCCGCTAACCCGAAACTCGCTAGATATCTCGTAGAGTCCATTTATCCGCTCCAAAAATTGTAGATACGTCCTTGTAACTCGTACGATCGACTGGGATCATCGACGCCATCTCTTAGGACTTTCCTCGATCACCTATTGGATTCAAAGGTGTCGTTATACGGGGGAGCTACTCTGCCGATGAGGCCCGTTCAGCTCACCGAAACTATCAGCCCTCAGGACCGTCTTAGACGAGAAAATTTTGATGAATCTCGGATTTAAAACCCAAATGAAACAATGCAATCGGTATTCCTCTCGAGCCACCCGGAGTCTACGATTAAAATTGAAAAATTGGGAACGATCTTGAGCATTCAATGCTTCTCGATATCTACCGGGTAAGCGAGTCACATAGTGTTATATTGATTTACAGGTGGACCGAATACTGTCTCGTTGAACTGAGCTCTGTCTTTTTGATTCGATCGGTGAGGTTTCAAGCACTCGCCCTCCGATTTCGAAATTCGATTCGCAGCCTCCGCAGGTGTAAATCGGTTCTGCCGCGAGCCAACGCACCACTGTGGACAAGTACTTTTTGACCCTTTATAAAAGCGAGATGAAGTTACATTTATCAATCGTTTAAATACACAGCTTGTATGACATCCTTTTTGGTAATACGAAATCCTCCTTCGAAAGAATTCTCCTTGCTATCCTCAGCAGGAGATTTATGTCCATTAGGCCTCATTTTGACTCGCAAAACAAGAAATGTAAGAATACCACGATGATAGATCAATAGCAGCAGTATTGGTGAGGGATCGATTGGCCTACTGGGGCGTATCGTGTTATAGCACACGTTACATGAATTGGGCGCTACTCTCCCAATCAAAGTGACGTACGGCACTCCTGCAGCGCTCGTACGCGGCGTGCTCGTGCTGAATAATGTAGGTTGGTACTCAAAAGAAAAGTATATCGCATGAATACGCACCTTTCGATCATCATCATCATTTCATCACAGATTCGTAACTGGTCGTCGTACCAGGAAGGATCCCCCCAATACCTTCGTCCCGAGTCCGACTTGAGCTCTCGAGGGTTCGAGCAATGCATGCACGGAACGAGGCCAGGAATAGGTCGCGTCTGGGTCGAAACATTTGTCGTAAGAATCGATTATCAATTGCTTAGACCAATCCACAGAATGAAACTCACCGTGCTGGCTAAGAATCTGTCTTCGAGATCAATCACGCTACCTCCTCTCGGAGTAAAACGCTTGTCTAACGCGGATCCGTAAATGTCCTCCATGCGAAGCAAGCTTTGTCGCAGATTCGCGTGCTCGGGTTTCGGAAGGCTCTCGTGGCACAGTTCTCCCCAGGATGTGCAAACAAGAGGATATTCTGATTTGGTTCGTCCAAACGGTCCAGAGCTGCGAAGCAAATTTAATGCAAATCATTCGTCGAGGTCAGATCAAATAAAGGTGCAAGTTGTGGTATAAGGTACCTGCGCAAGAATTGGTGTACTTTGAATATATCCGCCCACATCGCGAGCTGCGTGTTGTACCCGAAGCGCCCGTCGGGTCTGTCAGTGTCCACTTTTCGACTTGATCGCGTCATTCCCTCGAGTAATTTATTCCCAAGAATGAATGTCGAATATGGTGAAATACCCCACCCATCGGGATTAGGGTGAGAGGAATACACTTCCCACCAAGTAAACAACCCGTTTGCGAGTTGTTTAAGGGCGGAGGCCTTTAATCCCTCGCTCCAACTGAAATCTTCTATGCTCCTCATGTGCAATGCGATTCATGAATAGAAAGGACAACTCACCTTCTCGATTCCAATACCAATCGATAAAACGAAGTGCGAATAGCGAATCGGACGCGTCACTGCGGCAGTTGCTGACTGGACATGCGAAAGAAAGGGTGTTCGGGACTCACCCACAACTTAAGAGGAGATCTTCGAAATCCGAGAAATCCAGTGACCAGTTTCTGACGCCGTCGAACTGTACCACCGCTTCGAAGAACGAGTTTTGATGAGACGACAAACATCGCGAAGCTAGTTTGTACCAATACAGCCATCGGAAGGGGTACTCGACGCCTGGGCGCTTCCACGAGAAAGCGGTGACATCGCTGATTTCGTTGCGGCGCTCGAAAACCCTCCCGAATGAAGAGCGGACTTTCGATGGGTAGGCAACAAATTGCCGCACGATGTTCTCGAAAGTCTCGGCCTGAATGTTGATGTCAACCGATCTGTCCGTATTGCTAAGTCAGCGAAGGCCGAAGATGCAGATTTTGTACGAACCTCGCACAAACAAGAAGAGTCTCGCAAGATCTTTCGTTATCTTTCAAGTCATCGCACGCGAACGATCCTTTCGAAGACCATTGCCGAAGCATGCCCACCGCATCATCGTACTCCTTTATCGCTGCTCGATTCACCACCCTCCCAAGACGCTTCTCGAGAGACTTTCCTGCCCTCGAATAAAACTTTCCGAGGAGTCTTCCGGGACCCGGGAGGTTCGACATCGTGTAATTAGTCGAAACCGTAGAGTAGTACGAGTAGACTGTCGTCGTTTCGTCATCGCGAAGCTCGTCCAGAAAGGACGAACGGGGAGGTATATGGCAAATGCCATCAGCAAGAGGCGTTTCGACGAGAGATGTCTGTCTCCTTGCGCCTGAACTCGTTTCCCCGTGCGCGTGGGCGTCCATTGCAGCGCAAGATCGAGTCGCTCGCAGTGGTCGTGGTGCGAGGCAAAGAAGTGCGCTGACAAAGTCGCGCTTTTGTTCCGATTTGCTAGGTTCGGATCAAGCCGCTTACACAACGTGCTTCCTCTTTAGGGCAAAGGACTCGAATAGGAAGTAGAAGGAAGCGGTTGTATAACCGGCTTGCTACAAGGTGACGGATTTCACCCCTTCATCCCTCGTTCGATTTCTCCGTCGGTTCTTATCCGTTCTCCGTGATTTCTTTTGCTATACGTGCGGTAGATCCTGGGCTACCCGAGGATATAAATTTTTAAGCGAATGTAAATTTTGTGGCTCTGGAAAAGCGCGACGAAGATAGCACAAAACTGACTTTCAAAGTCTTCCACAGAATAAATCAGCAAATAATAGCGCAGTTGATTCGATGCTTGAAAACTTGACTGTGAGTTCTATGATGTCTTTTGAGCGTTACCAACAGCTACTTACAGCATTAAGTGCGCTGGGTCGAATTACAACGCGCTCGGAATGCAAACGAGCATTCGGATGGCTCTCGATTACGTAAGGAACGCGTGTACGCGTCCCTCGTGCCTCGCGGTTGTTGCGTTCGTCGTCGTCGTCGTTCTCTCGCCTGCTCGCTCGCTCGCTCGTTCTGCGCACCATGTCACCTCCAAGACGATCGCGTCGGCTGAATGCACAAAAAGGATCACGTATGTAATCACTTGCTTAACTACAAGCTCGCCTAATTAACACGGATATAGCTAAACCTGCGCAGCCCCGTTCGTCAAATGTCCGCGACACAAACGATACTCCTTCTTCGCCACGCCGCCGAAAGCCAGCAGGTGGCACACCACCTCGCCTTGATGGCCTCCGAGACACAAAACTTACCGTCGAGGACGTGAAAAGGACCGTTCGTGACCGTTTAGGTCTCGACTTCGAAATTGCGGATTGGCAAGCCCATGTCATCCATAGGGTGCTATCGGGACACGATAGTGTCAGCGTTGCGGGTACTAGCTACGGGAAGAGTATCATCTTCGAGGGCCTTTCAGCTATGGATCTGAAGAAGACAGTGATTGTAGTTTGCCCTCTAAAGATTCTCGAGAAAGATCAGGTGCGTTGTCGATAACATTCTCGTATAGACTTAGTTTAACGTAGTCTTTCTTCAGGTAGATCAAGCGAGTGAGAAGGGTATTCGTGCGATCTACATCAACGAAGAGAACAGCAAGGACCCATCTGTATGGAGACGCGTCCGGAACGGCGAATTCTCGATCGTGTACGTCTCACCCGAAATGCTATTATCGGAGCGTTTTCGCTCCCTCCTCCTAGATGCGTCCTTCCGAAGCAAGATCCAAGCTATCTGTGTTGATGAAATGCATCTCGTGAAGGAGTGGGGTAGTGACTTTCGCGAGAAGTACAAGGAATTGCACCGTCTTCGCATCTACACTGGCATGGAGATCCCGTTCCTGGGGTGCACGGCGACTGCGACTACCGACACTTTTAATACGGTCTGGAAAGACTTGAACTTCGGGTGCAGGCCTTTCTGGGGTGTAGATGTGGGAATCGAGAGACCCAATCTGCAATTCGTCGTCCGGAAACTCGAGAATGCCGACAATCCCATCCTTGATGTTCTCAACATTCTCCCCCAAGTGATCGACGATAAAACATCTCCCAACGAAATAAGGAAAGCATTGTTCTTCCGAAAGACTCGTGATGAATGCTGCCAATCAGTGCAAACCCTTCGACGGTGTCTTCCCTCAGAGCTTCGAGATACAGTGCAGGGATTCTACTCGTCGCTCTCGGAGAAAGCCAAGGATATTCGTTGGGACAGTTTTCGGAAGGGAAACAGTAGGGTTATTGTCTCGACTGTCGCAGCATCTGTCGGATGCAACGACCCGAACGTCGAAATTGTTGTTAATGTGGACCTCCCAGAAAGTTTGTCCGGGCTATCACAACGCTTTGGTCGTGCCGGTCGCAATCCATCGAAGAAGGCGTTATGTATCCAACTTGTCCCAGACTGGTCTCTTAGGCCTCCACTAGAGACTATCAACCCTGCGATAGCACGAGTACAAGGTGCATCGACGAAGTCCCAAGGCGAATCGAAGCAAAATACCATGCGAAGGAACAAGCTTGAGAAGGATCTGGAGGAGTTTATCAACATCAATACTCCGGGATACAACCATAGTGGTAAGTTGAATATCATTATCATTACTCGAAAATTTGCGATTGACTTTCAACAGACATGTGTTTCCACGCATATATGCGCTCGAAATTTAGACCAGATACTCAGCTCGACATCTACGACTCGCTGGAATCCACCACACCAACAAAGCGGGGGTCGCGTGGTGTGAACTCGCCACTGCGCTACCCGCTTTCATGGGTTGTCCTGAACTTGAAGGAAGGTCCTTGCCCCGAAGATTGCTGCAACGGCGTCAACTGCAATCCTTCTCTCGAGCGTACGCTTGCTCCGTGCACGAAAGACGACCCGAGACTTCACGCATACAAGAACGATTTCATACAGCTGAAAATCGACCGCGACGCAAAAGCATTTGATCTCAGTGTTCATGGATCCCACAATGGAATGGATTCTCTACCGCCTCGCCCTTCCAGCTCCATGTCAACATCGTCAAATACAACCTCAGCGTCAACATCATCGAGCCGAGCATCTGGTAAAGGTACAAGCCACGCGGAGAAGCAACAACTTTCTAAGATGCTTGTCGAATGGCGAGAACGCGTGTGCAAGGAGAAAGATTGCGACTTCGTAACACCAGAGATGATCTTTCCGAATGGCCATGTCAAGCGTCTGATGGAGAAGAGCTACGTCTTCTTGAGCGAAGAGAACATAACGCGATCGTGGATTGTGTCTTTCATCGAGTGGGACCTCGCAACTCGCGATCAACTTTTGGGTTTGATTTCTGTCCTGCGACAGTGGAAGCAAGAGGTTCAATTAGAACGGGCTCAGGCGACGCCAAAGAAGACACAGGGTAAAGAGAAAAGGCCGAGGAATAATTCACCCGCTAAAAGTAGAGATGCGTCGGAAGGTGCTTCAACCTCAACACTTCCAGACGCAACACCCAGTATGTGGTTTTACCTGAATTTAGATACATCGGTATTAATGATTCAAAAAGATGACCCGTTTATGTCAATGGCATCGACTTATCGCGAGCGCGCTGTTGTCAGGGATATTTCCGAAATTCGGGATCAACGAAACGACATCTTTGAAGGTCATAGCGGGAAACGTACCGCTCTGGGAGATATCACCTCCCAGAGAATTAATAACGACAATTCGAGACACGAATTGCTTTCTTTGCATCAGCTTGAACGAAGTGCAAACAACATAACTCCTAGTCCAGCACCGACTCTCCCATCTCCAATGAGGCAAGTGGCTCACTCTCTCCAATGTGCGATGTCATCTCGTGCATTCTATCAGCACGCAAACGGAGAAATCCTTCAACCTTCGCGGTACGCGCCTTCAATGGTTGCGCAAATGCAGTCCCCACTCCCATTTCAGATGGGATGTGCGCCGCCTCTTTCTCACCTGCCATCACCAGTACCTGGACCATACGGACACACAACTTCAACATCGCGACCGCATCCGCTGTCTCAATCATTCTCCTCAGGTGAAATAGGTTATGGGAAGCCGTCAGCCTCGATGGCATCATACACACCATGCCATCAACCGCTTCAACCCTCATATACACCAGCTGTACCACCCTCGTCGTTTGCGCACAATACGCCGATCCCGCGTAACTGGAGTAACAGTTTTAGCCCGGCGCAGTCAACCCCCCCTCCGTTTCCCACAAATTCACTGGCAGATCAGACACCGCTCAGAGCTTTGCAGTGGATGCCTACAAACACTGCAAAACGGGGACGGGCTTTGCGAAGATAACTTGGTAAATAATTAAGTATAATAATAGCGAGTATACATGTTAACTCATTCATACTCAGTTCCCCCAAGACCGCCAACGCCAAGGCAGGTAGGCTCATCTTCTACACCGATGCCAGCTCCATCGTCAATTGTACCTCCACCCTCCATTGGCATATCCCCGGGCTCGTTGGCGGCCAAATCATCTTCAGAGATACAAGAAAGTGGATAGCCAAGGTTTGGATCAATCGTAGTTGACCGCAAGAATTCGCTAAATTTTCCACCCTGCAGCGCGGCGGCTCCTGCGGATATAACATCGACAACAGCTGTCTTGACGTCACGTTCTCCGTGCACTGTCAATGGTGGCTTTGGTTTTTTTGATGGCTTTGGTGCCTTCTTTGGCTTCTCCATCACAGGAACGACACGTCCTCTTCTGAGCGTATGTATTTTATTCGTAACCATATGCCCGATGAGAGCCTCTACATCGCGGGTGAACTTGACTTCTTTGTGCCGCCGTGATCGATCTTTGTCACCGAAGACGTTGGTGACTCGATGACTGAGTTCGTGGAAGGCCTCGACACATGCTGACCCTTTCTTTTCGATGTATTCTTCCGTTAAATTTGACCCTTGCGCAGCAAAAACCCTCTTCACTGGTGCGTCAATAACTATTTTCAATTAGTACCGTATTGAACTCACTTTTATCCAGTAGTTTAGAAATTCTATGTACAAGTCGGCCGCGATCCATCTTCCCGGAAGTCCCCATCGATTGACGAACCACGCTCGTTCCATGGCTGCCCGTTGTGCTTCCGTGAGTTCGTATTTCCATTTGACGAGAATATCCAAGCACTCGCGGGCGTAGTTATGTGACCCTGCCCCTCGGAAAGAGTAAACCCAGAACTTCAAGACATCAAGCACTCGCCCCGGATCAGCAAAACTGACTGCAGACTCGAATTCACTGAAGAGAAGAGCATCTCGCATGAAGAGAATGGATCTTGCAAGCCAATCGTCCTGGCTCTTGAATGCGCTCTCAGCCGCCTTGCTAGAGGTGAATTTACTGACAATTACATCTGCAAGGGATTCAATCTTCTCAAAGGAAGGGCGCCACTGATACAGTGACGAGACCTTCGTCATCGTCAATAAGCCCCTACGAAATGTACGTTAAAAATCTGACTATATGCGCAGACAAAACGCTCACATGACAATATCGAGAATACGAGAAATTAGTGACGTTCGAATGAGGGATTTGGCCGCCGCATAGTCAGGGGAGTTTATGTCCCATTTCCGATCAAATACTTCCTTGTGACAACCAAGCGAAGCAGGATCCACCATAATGTCCTCGCCCTTGTGAGTTTTTACGATGTTCTTCACTGCATTGTAACCAGTATGCCAGAGAGCGGGCAACGGAATCGCATATTCAATCCGTTCCATACTGTCGATGTCATCTGTGCGATGCTCCTGAGAAAGTCGAAGGTTGTTAATCGTAAGCCAATCCCCCTGGACTATCCGTGCCATTGCTGAAAATTCATCGGATGATAGACCTGACCTCTCTCTCAAGAGAGTCATCATATCGGTGACGCCTTTTCGGGAACCCTCGTTAACGAACGGAAGTGTCGTTGTCTTCTCTACAGGCAGCGGTCGTATCTTGGGCGTCAGCGCTGCAGCACGAGCTCGAAAATCGGAGTAATGCTCCCATAGCCTGCTTCCCGGTGTGTATGCTACGATGAACTGGACGATCAAGGCCTTGAACGACGACTGCATTCGCAATGCATCGTCCCTTGTGAGTTCGATGACTGAAGGGTCCGTTTCAGATCGTGCGCCTTTCGTTCCGAGCCACGCCTTGAGGTCCAATGCTTGTGCCTCGAGAGTCGGGTCGTGAAGATGGATCGGAATTATTGCTGCATTTGTTGCGTGTATCATTCGGTTTTTGTTTGCGAGTGTCTGCTCATACTTCCTCAGGTACAGATTAATGTTGTCAAAGATGAAATAGAAGAGTTTCCCGCTTTGGATGTAGTTGGCAGCGACTTGGACAGCATCTTCTGACAGACGCAATTTGACGGTCTCAACGGTCTTGTCAGTAACGCATACACCCAGCTTACTGAAGACCGATATCACTCGAGAGCCAGCCCCGCCGATCTTCAGGAATACTCCAAAAATCACAGGTAAGAAGTTTGTTGCTCTGTTGCGCACGAACAGGAGGATGCTGATGGCGAATACAATGGCCTATAATACACGGTAGTCAGTCGTACCGATCGTAAAAGAGGTCAAATGAACAGTCACCTAAGGGGGTTGGATATATCGGAGCCATGTTTTATGGTGGAATCCGATATTTGGCACAAATCAGATAATTAAATACTGCCCATGTAACCTTACGATGGATAATAATAATCCGATGCAACTCAACAATTATCGGATAGAAGGAAGAATCAGATATAAATATCATTGTTGATAAGTGACAGAATATATACAAGAATCGGATACTTCTGAAATTTATCCGATAGAAGTTATGACAGAAAGCATCAATCCAGAGTAAAGGAATCCGATACATATGAATCCAATCCCATACTTATCGCAATGGGTACATGGGAGAAAAGAATCGGATGTGAACAGATATTTTGAGAGTCTATTGCGGTGGAGGTTCATCTGTAACTTGAACACCGGTGACCTTAGCATCTTCATTTGCTGACCAGGTTCCGCCTGCCTCCGCGAAGTTCATCCGTGCTTTCGAAGCTAAAGCACGATACAAGTCGGATGTTCTTGATGCGTAAGCTGAAGCACCAGGCTCGTTCGAAAGTTGCTTCGATGCTGCTACTTGGTCCCACGCCTGTGCGAGTCGAACACATGCGCGCACGTAACGACGAATATCTTCCTCCAAAATGAGCACTTCTTCTTGACAACGGTCTCTTGATGCTCTCGCGCGGAACCAATGGACTCTATCATCTAAGGAAGAGGTCAACAATGATAAACGGGCACGTAATTTTGAACTCACCCTCGTCCAGATCACTGCTTACTGTCGAAGTCGATACACGGCCCATGCTCCAGATCCATCCGTCTGGCTTCGTACCAGTGCCGAGAACAGTGGCCCCTAAGATTTTCCTTCGGTACATGCCATCCGAAGTGAGATCCTTGAAAGGAGACTGCTTGCCGAGACCCAAAGCAAGCATGGCGGATCGCACGGCGAGGTATTCGGATACCCAGAGTCGCTTGAGCCGCTTCGCCTCGTTGATTGCTTTCATTGACCTGTTCCCGGCCCTCGTGCCCCAGATGTTCTCTTCGTGATCAATCTGCAGCATCGCATTGACTTTGAGTTGCTGCCGGAGTGCGTCAAGTATGTCAGACGCCTGTCCTTCTCGAAGCTTGAGTTCCGTCGATGCGAGGTCCGCGAGACAAAGCTCCTCCCTTCGTTCTG
>KQ086025.1:0-98327 GCA_001020605.1 Schizopora paradoxa
ACGAGGTACATGCTTTCTCGTTCGGTTTCGTTTGATAAGGAAGAGTGGATGTCGGTGAGGATTTGAGCATATAAGGACTTAATTGGATCGAAAGCCTCGCTTGAGTTCTTCCAGTGCTCCAAAGTTTCGAGCACATCATTCAGTCGAACAACGGGATCACCCTTCGCACCACCCACATAATTGACAACTGTGGTCGGAAAAACGAATAGGCCGGCGGCGTAACGCACCAACTGATCGACTGCTTCACTTTGTGGCCAAGGCGTCACTTTCACATCAAACTTGCGCGAGATCTCGTCAAATTTGGCCTTCAAGTACGTCTGGATGTCCTGTGAGGCCTTTGAATTATATTTGACGTCGTCTCCGCTGGGAATAATGATGCTATTGCTGACGCCTTTGGCCTGGAGTCTGCGTACGATTGGTCCTTCTCGTCGGCTGAAAACGATGAGCCTCCACGAAGAAGGCAAGTTTTTCCAGCCGACAATCGTGTCCAAAAATTCATCCCCTTCCGAATCTTCCTCCGACAAGCATTCGTCAAGGGCGTCAATGACAATGACGGAGATGGTCTCCGAGATACCAGGACGTCGAGCTTGATGAAGAGATTCGATTGGGACACTGATCAAGACTTCGAATTGCTTCGTCACACCGTTGCCCTTCGTGTCCTCGCGAAGCGTCTTCAAGAGATGAGCTCGATAGTCTGCAATCGAGAGCGCGAGATTATACGCCACGGTTCGCCATATTGATCGAGGATCTCTGCTTGCTTGTCGATTGATGTAGAACACGGCAAATGGATTCCTTTCATCGACTTCCCATCGGCCTTCCAAGTGACGGACGAAGCTGCTTGAAATCGCAGACTTTCCCACTCCAGGAGCGCCAGAAATCCACAGGATATTGTTTTCGCTCGAGCCTCCAATCCAGTCCTTGATCTGCTGCAGAATGTCTTCACGAGTCCCATCATAGCAGTCGTTAGGTCTGGGTCCCGACACTGGTGCCAGAAGGCGCTCAAGCTTGCTACGCTCAGCCTCAAGTTTGTTGTGTTCGGCCTCGTCTTCCATTTCACTTCTAAGTCAGTCGACGGCATGAGACTCATTGACGAAAGGACGCACCGAGTAATGTGTTCACGCCGGCCGCGACTTGATAATTTATCGCATTCCGGAATGCATCTCGATTCTTGTCAAAAGCTTTTGCGAAATCTTCAAGTTCAGGACCATCAAGCTGAGCCTTCGCAAATCGTTCTGTGTGAGTTCTACGTTAGCAGCTGCAATAGAACGAAAAGACAGTACATGTGACGCTCACGCAGCCCCTTTCTGTCCATGAAGTTGCAGACGTAACTCATAAACGTGAACGCCGTTTTCATGCATTCTTTGATGGCATCCGTCGCGAGATGGAGCTTTGCCTCGCCCTCCACGCTTTTGAGCTCGCGCAGTAGATCGCGCATCTTCTCCACGGTGTCCCGCAAACTACCTTTGAATTCCGACTCATTCTTCATCAACTGCATGCGATGAACTCAGTACGACGCATTTAAAACTAGAAAAATATCACTCACCTGGTATGGAAGAAAAGCGACGGAAACGGCTGCACTCGCGATAGGGTGGATCTGGTTATAAGAATCGATCGTTATTGTCCGTCGTGGCACTTGTAAATTTAGCAGTGTCGATTTACCGATGAGATACCCTTAAGAACATTCTCGAACCCTTGAACCGAGTCCAAGAGCTCGAAGATTTGTCCAAGCGCCTCCTTCACGCCCGACACATCGGAGGATGAGAATTCTCCGTCCAGGTCCTTCGAGGAGTTGTCAGCGAGCACTCGCAAGGCCTCAAACTGGAGTATTCGTCACCTAATGAGAATGAATCTTCGTTTCACGAGGCATGAAACTCACATCGAAAAGTTTGACCGAGACGGTAACGGATATCTTGCCGTCTTTGAAGTCCATCGGATATTCAGCTAAAAAGAAAGACCAAAATTCATGAAATTCCTGATGTCGTATAAGAGACGACGTGCTTACTTTCGCCGTCGTTGATTGCGAGATTGTCGCCACAAAGTGCAATGGCTTTGTCAGCCTCTAGCTCGCACTTGTGATCCCAGCGTCTACCCCTCATGAACTTCATGCGCAAAGCTTTGCGCTTTCCGTAAGTCAGATGCAGCTTGATAACGTCTCCCTCGCAAGCGACACTTGAAATCGGAATGTCAATAAGGGGGGCTAAGAAAAGCGAAGCATGTGTATCGCTTTACCATGGTTCCGAATCCTCGAATTTCCAGTTGGCCTTTTTTATGAGTTTTGTGCGAACATTCTTGCCTGCAACGGAAACGGAGAGGCGATTTGGGGTCTTGAATCCCTTGTTCTGCTCGACGTGAACCTCTGTGGAAGGTGAGACGAAGTTCGAGAAACTTGTGATGCACTGCTTACTGTGAACGGTGACGCTGCAAGTTCGTTGCAGTGAGTAAAACAATGCACCAAATTGAATGTGATTTGTACCTTCGTATCAAAGCTTTACGGAGTTCGTTGTTTCTGTGTGTAGCCGTTGGCATCGCAAACGAAAGCGTCAGCTGCAGAGTTGGTCCGAGCCGTGTCGATGAGGATGGGGGTCAAGGGTGTACGTTCGTTCGACTCAGTGTCATGAAGAGTGTTCACGGGTGGATCCGCAGCGATATTCTTGTCCTACTCACGAAACGGAGATTGAGCATGCGTCAGAGGCGTGTTGTAGCCAGAATATAGATAACGCACGAGGATCAGAGCCCTCTTCCGCCGAGATGAACTCGAGAAGACCTTCATTTCGTTCGTGCCTTCCCTCTCGAAAGCTCGTCACATTCGAGTAATAAGCGAAATAAGAGGGCAGGGAAGGCCTGACGGTCAGAGCGTCCAAGTTCATGGAGTCATTGCATTGCAACAATCAGTGGTCAGCAGCCGCAAAGCACATCTTCGGGCTCGGAAACGACCACTGACATCGAGACGACTCTTGATTGACCATCCGATTTCCCGATGAACATCAACGAACACATTCTTCGCGAAGGCCGAACCGCGTGGGATCTTCAAGTGGATGCGTCGATGAGCGGGTCGACAGGTCAGCTGGGAGACAGAAGGTGAGTTTATTAATCTTCTGTTAATCTCCTTCGGACTCACAACGTGTTCCGGTCTTCCCATTCATGTTTTCAGATTCAATCGTCTCTCCCG
This sequence comes from Schizopora paradoxa, assembly GCA_001020605.1. Classification (NCBI taxonomy): domain Eukaryota; kingdom Fungi; phylum Basidiomycota; class Agaricomycetes; order Hymenochaetales; family Schizoporaceae; genus Schizopora; species Schizopora paradoxa. Next base: position 3,170 of record KQ086025.1, read on the forward strand.
AATACGGTTGCAGGTCACTTGAATATGCACTCGACTTCGCAACAATGTAGATGCCAGTGAGATCCGTGATTTCTCCAATACTCCTTTACCACCGATGATCCCACTCATCGTTGGCGTCAAGAACCTAGGCATGCATGAGAAGGAACGCGTTGACAGATGATGGTCGCGAAATAATAATCTGACCTTTGAAAATGACTCCAACCCGAAAACCTATCACCTCATGAGAATATATGTCAGATACTATCATTTGAAGGCTCGTCGTCGTCGCCATCTTCGAGTCTGAAACCCAGATTCACGAGCGATGCGCGTGCAAGAAGGTCTTGAGCAAGTCACTAATCTGCATCGCGGTAAGTTTCGATATCCGTTCGCGAGTTTTTCACTAACGCGCCGCTCGCAAAGCACCGTGATAAAGACAATACGATCGAGACCACATCTCGAATCGTCCTGCATAGAGAGCTTTAGCACGGCGACAAGAATCCGGATGGAAGGTTGGTCAAGCTTCAAAGACTGTAGAAAGGACTGTAGAAGCGTCGAGTATCGATTACAAGATTGCCGTTGGTGCCAGCCGAAACACAGCATCGAAGATTCGGCGAGCAGAGACGACGCCCGAGTGAAACTGCTTGAAGAGCGCCAACGTTTTAAGAGCATGCGCAGCTACTGGCTGCTTGCGCGATTGCCCTCTCGTCAAATTTGAGCTCTATCCTTCGCGATGATTACCATCGTCGACAACGGAGAGCGCCTTTCATACCAGAGCTCTTGCCTCCATGAAGTCCTCGCGGCCGCCTCAGAGAGCGCATATCGAAGCCACCCTTCCTGCGAATCCCACGCGGCAGGCCGACGAAAAAGACCCAGCTGAAGCTCGAATCAGCATCGCCAGAGTTCACTTGAAAATCGACCGCTAGCGACATCTTGTTCTTCGAAATACAGGATTTGCACTGGAAGTACGCCTGACAATGGTTCGCGTCGGCTGGTTAGCAATGTCGTTGCTGATTTTACAGTGATCGACGGCACGATGAATTGCTTGACGCGTATTCGTCCTAGGAATGGAGATATTGGGATTCGCTAGGGGAATAGGGATGCGGGGCGAGATGAAGAGATCATCGTGTTAGGGTGGAAGGAGGGAGAAGTAACGTGAGATAAGAATTGAAACGCGCGATGTTCGACATCATGATCGTCGGCAGCCTTGGAGTTTAACGACTAGAAAACTGTACTTCCGCGTCCCAAGGGTCCGCTACATAAGGACTGAAGTCTTGAGGCTCGGGAGAAGGGCTGACGCATCGTGTACAATTCCTCCTCAACGAGATGGCGTCAGCCGCAAGCCTGTGGTCGAGGAGAGCAGCACCCGAATGAGACTCCTGTTCGTACTTGATGATGATATGCGCTGGGTTATCCGTGGCTCTTCAATACGACACTGAGATTTTTCAACTAAATACATGGCAGACGGGAGAATTCTTCAGCCTTGAAGCATCCTCCAGCGAAAGGGCCTTCTCAAGTGGAGGACGCGCTAACACTGGGAGCAAAAGCAACCCTTGAACTGTGCAAAATGTTAGGCAAAAGGTTTGTGTTAAAATCTTGCTTGCCTTTTGACCGTCAAATGTATTGATTTGACTAGTATTTACCTTTTATCCTCCGTTTTGCCACACTTTTGCTCTGGGGGAGGGTGGTTATTGTTCCTAGTGTATAAGGTGGAGGGTGTCACATTCGCTGGCGATCTTCAGGAGGAAAATTTTCGGATTGTCGTGATGCGTTTCGTCAACCGATCGGATTATGGATGGATAAGCCCTCTCTTCTCGAATGCATGGGGGAAGAGAATGCTAAATCATCGTAATCCTGCAGATGCCAACATGTAACCGTCAGCCCCACAGGAGTGCTTGTCGTGCTTCCTGAGAGGCTGGGACACCTCAATGAGTCCTCAGCTTGAAAAAGGGCTGAACGTCGAGTATTTGCAAGAGACAGCGGGGTATACCATGTTCAAATATGAAGATGGATCAGTTAGAGAGGGATCGTGTCCAGACGAATTAGAACGCACCTCAGCATACTGCAAGAGCGACCAGTCCAACACATCTAGCAAACTCTCTTCTCCCTGCTTCGTCAGCCCCTGCCACAATGACCTTCGAGTACTCCTTCTAGTTATTGAGAGATCATTCCGGTTCGAGGGAGCAGAAACGGACGCTATCGAAGCAATCCTCGAGCGACCGGGTGTTGAGACGGACGGGATGCCAGAGTGAGCTACCAGTACTGTGAGGGAGAAATGATGCATCTACACCACCAGAACTTGCCCAGACACTTCACGGTACCGTCCATCCGACTCCATCGATAGACGCTGTGGTAGTGCACCGTGCACGAATGAGAGCCAGCATTGAGTTCTGAGTTCAAGAGTCAAGAGTCAAACGGCGAACACGTCCGGCTAATCCGGTCACTGTACCTATTGCCGTCAGCCGGAGTCTCGTCTCGAGCAACGACTCGGACGACGATGCGTTCCGCAAGCTTACATCGTCAAAGTTCTTGAAAGTTTGAGCCATTCCTAATCTCACAACCAAAACGAAACTCATCATACATCCTCCTTCAGCTCTAAATCTCGAATATCAACCTTTTTTGATGACGAAACCATGAAAGCACCTCAAAATGTCGCAATCGCCTTACGATTGTGATGGAGATGACGAGGAGCAGAGCCAAATAAACAGGAAAGGTGGATGAGTGATTGGAGGTGAGACTCACAAACTACACTATTACTAGTAATAATTACTTTGAACCAAAAAAATCATCTCACTGTCGCGACGTTGGGTAGGATCGCTGGGAAGCTCTTACCAGCTCGTCAGCCACAATTTCTATCTCAATCATGTAAGCCTCAGTTTTCCAAGCCAAATTCCTTTACCGTGTTTAAGTCTGGCATCTCTTGTCTACAAAACTAACAGTCCCTCGAAAGTGGTTTGAACCCAGCTCGACATTCAGCATCAAGCCAGAACGCCCTTCTTCATGCCTCGTAACACCGACAATGTACCAAGAAGGAATCATGCTTCATTCTGGGGCAACGAAGACGTCGGCACGTAACGAATTGCGAATTTTGATCTCGTCATTTCTTCTCTCATCTCCCATCTGAGACGAAACCCCGAAAGGTCAATGAAGTCGAGCATGGTAAGTCTCAAGACAACACTCGGCCGCATCACGTTCGAAAATGTTTGTTGCATGAGAATATTACAATAGAGTCGAAGGGCTGACACGTCGCAGATCATTCAAGCTCCAATCTCGGGCTTCAGAATGTTCGAAGAAGCTGAGCCCCATGAGTCAAGGTCGTCCTCTCATCTTGCACCTTCGTTTGAAAGCCCTTCTGTGTCGGGCTCACCAAGGTGATATTGTTGAGGGAGCAGGTGGAATGTCTCTTTGTCTCGATTGGATGATGCAGGAACGTGCAGAGAGGCACCTCATCCGCTGGAAGTTGATCGCGATTGCGATGGGAAAGGTAGTCGGACCGCCGATATCGTGACTCTCCTCTAACTCGAAAGTAGAGTCGTCAGCCCGTCAGCCCGACTTCCTCGAATGCACGCGAATCGCGCTTTCTAAGTGGGCGAGAGAAGCGTTCAGCACGCCGTTACGGCTAAGGAGGACGGGGAATGATAGAATGTCATGTCGCCGATGGTCTTCAAAACCGAAATGAGAACAAATTGAGAAAAATTACAACCGTAGCAAGAAATATCAGAACGCACCTTGTCTTAGACATCCATATACACATCCTCCAGCTCCAGCCAACGCGTCCAACACTGCTCTCTCCATGTCCTTCGTCGACGTCATCCGATTTTTAGACTCTGCGATGCCTCGTCGGTAGTGTGCGCCCCTACAACGATCCCCTGGCAATGGTGTCAAGAAGAATGTCACTGCAGTTCATGACCTTTCCTTTCACCTCCGGGCTACGAAGGTAGCACTTTATTCGAGCGCTACGGTGTGTCGATCTTCAGGTCATTCGCGGCCATGGGTACCTCATTTGTGACGAGATGGATAGGGCTAGGTGAAGGAGGGGCAGCAGGCGCATTGGGCATCGGAACGGCGTGAATGTAGCGAGAATGAATTGAGCGATTCCAAAACTCTTACGACCCCAGTATTTGGATGTAAATTTACCATTCGAACGATATAGAGGTGGGCTGACAGCCAGGTCGATATTACAACGATGAAGACTTGCCGTTGCTCCTCAAAACTCTTGTTCTTGGACGAGCCCGAGGAACGCTGACGGTAACGAATTCATTGAGTGTCGAGAGGCATTTCGGAAGGTAGCGCGAGCGAAGTCCAAAGAAGGGAATCCGGACGGACGTTTGGTTCGAGAGAAGATAGATCCCAATCGTTGCCAATGCAGACCGTCGATGCAGTTTCGTAGAACGATACTATTCGAGACTTGATGTTGTTGACAAATCGTCAGTGCGCGTATCGAAAGCTGTGCAGGAGGCTTGAACTCTGGCACGACGGACTTTTCTGACCAGAGTTTGTCCTGCCCGCTCTCATCAATCCGCAACCTCCCCGCTCGCTTCCAGCACATCCAGACCAAAGCCTATACAACGACAGCGGCAAGTTTAACGAGAACGACGCTCTATCAAAATTCAAGGACTTGTCCCAGCTGCATCAATTCCGCCAACTCGTTCGTGAGATGAAGGTTGGGCCGAGTACGCATGTCATTGATTTCTGTAAAGAAAGGCGAAATGGATGCGAGGGTTGTTGCGATCGAGACGCGGGAGCGCGTTGGGTGGAGAGCTGGCAGGCAGCGGTGAGGCGTCAGCGAAACGCCATCGACCTCAGAGACCGGGCTTGAGAAATTGATTTCAGATGGGATGAACGATGAGGCAATGGTGAGCGTAGCTCATATCCGAGCGTATTCATTCGCTACGGACGAGCGCGTTGGTGAAACGTCCCCCTGAGGATGTCCTCCCGTCGTCGTTGTTGCTGTCGAGGTCGAAAGCGATGTGAGACGTCATATGATCACCGAAATTCCTTCAGGCTCGCGAACCGTCTAACCTCTTCTTCTCGTTTTTGTTGACGACGTTTATTCGGAAAAGCGAGGGTCGACGAGTCAGCAGGATGCTGCAAGTGGCTGACCATACCCGTGCGTTCATCCAACCCCTCCTGGTTGCGGCGACATGATTGGAACAGCGTCCATGATGAGAAGAGAGCAGAGAAGAAAGAATGGCCCATTGGGGTTGGATTTCCGAGTGAGGGGTGATGTCTTGACCGAAAGTAACCATGCTCCTCAGGTCAGCAGCAGGCGCTCTTCAGCTCGGGCGCGTTTTATGTAGAAGTCGATGGGAGGCTGGCGTGTCGTGCACTGTCAGCCACGATTCCCGTCGACCAGCCTCGCGCCAGCTTGTCAGGAATGAAGGATCGGGTGCCGACGGGAGACCAATGGCTTTGGAATTCCTACAATGGGGATGCCTCAAGCTATCTGCGAGTCTTCAAAGCGGCCCCGCGATGTTCGGATGAAGAGAAAGGGGAATTGCACGAGAGAATCATTGATCTCGGAAGGAGAGTTGGCGCGTAAACTCGCTGCACTGAAGGACACATGTTGTTCTTCGAAGGCGGTGTGAATAAAAGTTGTCGTCCAGTCGGTCCAGAGTCAGAGCGCGAGTAATGGGCTCTTTCCATCCAACAATTAAGAGCCATTTATGGCTAACTCCTTGCGACGGGCAAGGCTGACGTCTCTTGTTCTGCAAGCCAAAGTTCCTAGGTGATCCCAAATCCTCCTTCCATCCTCGCAGAATCGTTTGTTTCGGGTACGAGCGTATATTATTGCGTCAATGCGGGCGAGCGTTTATCTTCGAAAACAAATCTTCAGAAGGCAATTGCAATGGAAAAGATGAAAACGCACCTCTCTGCAGCACAAAACAACCGCTTCCGAAATTCCATTCCAAGTCATCATATGTTTCCTCCAGCACGCATCCACGACACATCTCCATCCCATTCGACACGTCTTTGAGGGTTTGAAGGTCAAGATTTCCGCGATGCTGGTCGAAACTTCCTCAGAGGTAAGCACGATGTCGAGTTGAAGTTATTGAAGCGCGCCTGGCCCAACCTTTCCTCCGCCAAAGGAAGAGATAAGGCTAACGAGGGGAGAGATACAGCGCAGCGTTATTACATGTAATTGTTATGAAGCTGATCATGGGGGCGTCGTCTGGGCGTGTCGCAGAGTCGAACGTCCATCACGAGTGAGGCCAGAGGGAGCAGTCAGGGGAGTCAAGCGAGGCCGCGCGTCGAGCTACGTCATTGCAGAATAGAGATGAGCTGGTGAGATTCGATAGGCGGTAACCGGGTAAGGGAGCCGAGTCGTTTGCTTGTTGTCTATCTGAGTATCTCGAAGACTTGAACTTGAAGCTTGAAAGATCAGTCGCCACGAAAACGCAAACCGCAGGACGCTCATTGGCTGACGATCTTCTCACGGGCCACGCGAGCAACTCAGAGGACCACGCTCTGAAGCTCGAAATTCGACTCTTTCCACTTCCTCGGGACGCTATACAACCATCCCTTCCAGTATCGTGATGCACGATCCCTTGCTCTTCTCCTACCAGCGCATTACAAACTTCAGTACAGAAGAAGAGTCAAGAGGTTGAAATCCGACGTGAACATCGTACGTTGCACTTCACTCTGGCAGTCAATGTCGGTCCTGCAGCTTTGACGGCCTGCTGGTGCAGAAAGCTTTGGGATTTGCAGAGGTGAGCACCAATTCTTTGACCATCGTCTCCATCCTTCACCTACAACTCCATCTCTCCATCTTAGGATGCCTTTGCGTTTCGTGACCTTGGTAGGATCTGGATGGAGTCTACGCGCAGTTGCCAGCCGCTCTCTTCGCCAGGCAACAACTAATCTATTCAAAGACTCCCAGCCTCCGACAAATTTTGCGAGGCTCACTCGACTACGTGCTTTGGCTGACATCCTTCAACTCCGTTATTGCGGAGCCTCCTTTCGTTTCCCGACGTGTTCGTCACCCCTCAGCAGCTCAATGGTTCTCTTCGTCGGTCACCTCCCAGCGCAGAATCGACTCCACATCGCTCATAGAATCCTTTTTCGCTCTCTTCTAGGGTCTTCGTGATCTGGCCGAAGAACAGAGGCAAGAATTGACCTTTCTCTCGACGCTATGCATTGCCGGAGGTCGTAACTCTCGAACTCGGACGCTCGTCTTAGGTTGCTAGCGACACACCACCACTCGCTGATCTGTGACAACGTCGAATGAGACATACGTTTCAAGTGCGTGAAGATAAATGTCATTTCTCTTTCTATCGTACCGATTACTCTTCGTGATCCACTGACTAGCTTCAGAACGGACGACGAGCCCTTTCTTTCGCAGTTCTGAGGCTCAAGCACTACTGTTAGCCACTCTCATCGCAAGACCGCTTGAGCTTCATCCTGTGGTCACCGATTTCCCGCCTCTGCCATTTTCAACTTTCTCTCGCTTGGCTGACAGTTCGTTTGTCGTCCTTGTAATGGAGTCGTCGTCGAGATGCTCTTCCTCACAACTCAACTTCCATCGTCGACTATCGCCTTTCTCGCTCTCCATTAAGGCCGTTCTGTTTCCTTGTCACTCGTTAACGTGGGGCTCCGCTCTAGCCTGGTGTCTTCGTGAGTTGTTTATAAGATGCACGAAGGATCTGATATTGAGCTATGCTATTGCCAGATTCGCGATTTCGCTCCTCGTGACTCGAAGTGCCAGGGCTTGCAAAAAAGTAGATGGCGACCCAACTAAATCGTCCAGAAATACAACAAGTCTTTGCCATTACACTTCAAGAAAGGATCTATAGCGCTTCATATTTATGTTACGCGATTGAATACACCGTGCGTTGGGGAAGTGAAGATCGACGTTAATTAAGGTGTGTACCGAAAGATATTCTCGACGCAAATGTTGATTTGATAGCTGCTAGATACGTGAAACGATACTTTTCGTAATCGTGGAGCTTTACGACGCTCCAACGTTGATCTAAAGTGCGTCGCTTTCGACGAGTATTACACATTCCATCCGACCTATAACGTTCTTCCCAATGCTGGTAATTGATTGGAGATTTTTTTAGTTATCCACACCGTGATCAAAGGTGAAGACGTGTCTTCTCTGCATAAACGTTGGATTTTCCGGCGAACACATTTATCTGGCGGTTCCGAACAGATGTATTGCATTCAATACACAAAGCTCATAAATACTCAAGTTTTCGAGCGCAAGCACCTCGATGATTTCTTGAGGATGATCCCCTTCATGCCCGCTTATGACTTACTAGCAAGCAACTCTCATATCGCCTCTCTCCCCTCCTCTTCAATGATCTGCCCCGGATCTTCTAGCCTTCGAATGTATACAGTGAGTCCGTACCTTTAAGATCTTCAAAGCGACTGATTGTGACCTTCACGTTGACGTTGACTTGAATATCCAAGACTTTGTGTCGCAGGCGAGTCGCAGCCCTGTATTTTATCTTCGATAAAATACCACCTTCCGAGGGCTTTACGTCCACGCAAGAGAGCATTGGAAACCCAATACCCAATAGCAAAGACGGTGCACTGACGCCTCGACGATTGTCTTCGACCTACCATTCTGTAAAGCAGTGGGATGAACTCTAGAGTGAGGTACGGCCGGCTGTATGTAAGTACTACGATACATTCAATGGCGAACTTTGATTTCGCAGTTGCACTTGGGTGTTTCCAGGGCGCGATGCGGATTGGATGATTCAAATTCACCTTCTACGCGAATTCAAGAAATCATCCCTTCGATAGAAATTCGATAGGTATGGAGTTAATGTTCGCCAAATGCCTTGTGATAAATGCAGGACTATCTACACTGTGCTTGAATTGTGCTCACAGTCTCGGCTCGCAGACTTGCAGTTACGCATGTTTATCGCAAATGGTTAGCAGTACTTCTCATCCATCCCAACACCAAAAAGATGCCGGAATCTTGACAGTGATACATTCAGTGAGAGCGAATCCTGAAGATGGGACCTTTGTTGCAGCTCTACTAGGAAAAATCAGCGATAAGTCGAGAAGGTCAATGATCCCTCGATACTCTTTCAAATCGAGCATTCATTATAGACACGACTTCGCAAATTCTCTCAAAGAGACAAATTTGTGAGTACTCAGTCATTTACATGTAGCGTAGTGATGTGCCAGTATTCTCCTACCGATCCCGACGAAGTCAGGTAATACTTCGACCAACTTCATTTCCCATTTCCCTTTACACAAATTTGGATTACTATCAGGGAAATCTACCGATATCATTCATATGATCCACCCAATACAAGCAAGCGTACTTCAAGGCATTGGAGACATTTGATGGATCCTCGTCCTCCGCACGAGATGTGTTGACACTGCGATATGGGGCTGTCATTTTTTGGTGTCCATCTGCTTGTACTGCCAGCGACTTCTTCATGAATTGCAGACAGGCATGGGTGAGGCGAAGGCTTTGCTTTGATAGGGTGAGATGTTGGACAAAGGACTCGACGTAGTCTGGGAGATGAAATGTTTCGAAGTTGGATATAATCAATTTGTAATACGAATTACTGAACTTCACCGGTTCGTCTGGCGCGCCAATTATTAAGATGGGTGAAAGGGTGTCTAGTATGATGGAAATGTCGCGCATTGACAGTTCTCCAAGTTCTGTACGCGAGAGTGGAGCCTTCTGGAGGATCAGAAACGCGAGAACGCAAAACATGATTTCGCGCTCGTCGTCGGTTCCCAAATGTGAATGTGCGTGCATCAGAATAAGTGCACACAACAGATTCATTGGGCCGCCGTTAAAATCTCTGAAGGCTTGAAGGGTGCCGTCCAATCGACTTCTGGAATCACCGCCCTGACCATCGACAACAAATGATATGACAGTACTAGTGGTTGCCCAGAGGAATGAGTCATTGGCGTATTCAAACAACTCGTCGATCTCCCCATCTTCGGGCCATCCCTCCCGTTCGACTTTCTTGAATGCGTCCACAAAGAGGAACCGAACGTCATCCATTGTTTCCTTTGACTCGTCTCTGCTCTCCAGGTCGATATGGTAGGCCCCGTCGAGCTCTCTCGCAATGTCGTCGTCGTTTTGACTCGTGACTATAAGCCTGCATGACAGAGGCAAATTCTTCCAATCAGCAACTGTCTTCCGGAAATCCTCATCCATGTCGTAATCACCCTCGTCAATAACGACAACAATCGACATGTTGAGTTGTGAAAGCGGCGTCTTTATTAAGGCTTCGAACAGATCCTTGACATTGAGATCCTTTGTGTCCGTGGTCAGTACACCCGACTCCGAAAGAATCCTTCTGTAGGCTGGGGAGGAAATAGCAAGCTGGTATGCGATGGTGCACCATATCCTTCGAGGATCGCCTTTTTTGACATCATCGGAAATGAAGTAATGAGCATGTATGACGTCACCAAACTCGGTCGAGTTCAAAAGAGTGACGACACTGCTTGCAATCGCAGTTTTTCCCATTCCGTCGTCACCAGAGATCCACAAAATGTTGCTGTATGACGTCGGAGAATCCCTCGGACACGCGCCTGCTCCAGCGAACGGCGAATTTGCGCTCTCACCAACAAACTCGATGTTCGGGTTTGCTGGCACTGAATCCTTTACCCACTTCTTGATTCTGTCAAGAATGGATACTCGTATTCCTGGCTGGCATCCTCGAGGCAAGCTTTGAAAATTTGGCGCAAGAAGTTGCTCGAGCTCTTCGTGTTCGCCTTCCCACTTGTTCGATGGACCTGGGTTCCGAGCGTCACCTCGCGCAGAGACCGTCCACAATGCAGTTTGACACTTTTCAAAGTATTTTTGGATTTCATTTGGAAAACCGCTCTCTGCGGGATACGGATAATGAGTTATCACCCTGGGGCCCCTGATCGGAAGAATAGCCTCACCTAAACCACTCTCCTCAGCGAAGCCGAGAGCTTCCATCCAGCAGATCGCGTGCCTGTGGGGAAGTGGCTTTATGTCACGACCCCTTTCTCCAGCGAGTTCGCAATACTTCTGCCAATATTTGGATGCATGACATAGAAATGGAGGAACAGCAACAGATTCCTTGGTGATGGGTCTGTTCTGATCATACAAAGCTGAGACTTGGAACTTCAGCTCCGTGTTGAGTGCATGTAAACACGCCCTAGCAAGGCGAAGACACTGGGCGGACTCCGTTAGTTCGGGCAAAAGCTCGTCACGGAACGTGTCGACTTTCTTCTTCCCATTCTCTCTCCAAGTTTCGTCGGCATCATGATGGAATGAACTTTTAAGTGCGTCCGGTTTCTCCAGTACGTCGCTAAAGCTCTTGTGGCTGCAACGTATCATTTCGCCGTCTACAGGGTGTGCCTCTGCTATGACGGGCATCAGGTTGTCGATCGCACTGGAAATTGAAGATTCGGTGGTGAAAGGCGAGAGGAGACGAATGAGTTCATCGCGACGAAGGGGTTCCTTTTGGAAGACCAAGAACGCAAGCACGAGGCACATGCTTTCACGTTCATCGTCGTTCTCGAGGGAGCTGTACGTGTCGACCAAGATTTGAGTATATAATGCCTTGATTGGATCGAAGGCCCTGTTCGTACTACTGTAGTGTTTCGACCGATTGATCAGTCACGCGTCACAAGGGCTGTGAGCCTGAGCTCAAAAAGTCGCGGTCACAGGTCACAAAGGGCTTCGGAGATCTCCGGAAAACCCTATATGCCTAAATCGGGTATGTTTGAACCTTACTCAACCCTAAGACATACCCGATTAAGGTCGTGATACTCGTGATACAATGAAACTTTTCGGTCACGGTCACAACCTAGTGATCAATCGGTCGAAACACTACAGTATTCTGCCAGTGCTGCATGTTTTCGAGTACGTCGCGCAAACGAGTGACGGGGTCGCCCTTCAAATCGCCCACATATTTGACGACAGTGGCGGCGAAAATGAATAAACCGGCAGCGTAGTCCACCAATTGATCAATTTCCCCGGGTTTGGGCCATGGCTTATCTCGTATTTTGCGATTGAACGAAGGTCCGCCAAACTCAACCTCCAAATACTTCCGAATGTCCCGCGACTCCTCAGAGTCATCTGTGACGCCTTCTCCGCTTGGAATAACGATACTGACAATTCTGTGACTAGTGTCTTCCGCTTCCAGCCGAAGCACGATCGGGGATTCGCGTCGACTGAATACAACAAGCTTGCATGAAGAAGGCAAGCCCTTCCAACCCACGATCGTGTCCAGTAGCTCAACCGCTTCATGTTCCGTCTCCAAAAGACACTCATCAAGTGCGTCGATGACAACGACGGGGATGCAGTCCGAGATGCTGAGAAGGCGACCTTGGTAGATATCGTTGAAAGGAGATTCAATGAGATCTTTGAATTGCTTCCGAACACCATCAGTTTTCGTGTCCTCGCGGAGTATCTTTGAGAGGTGTATTCGATATTCGGGAAACGAGAGCGCGAGTCGATAAGCCACGGTACGCCATACCGATCGAGGATCTCTACTTGCTTGGCGGTTTATAAAGAACACCGAGTATGGGCTCGAATGATAGTTGTTCCATTTGGTCTCCAGGAAACTGACGGTGCTGCTCGAGATAGCAGATTTACCCACCCCAGGGGCACCGGAAATCCATAGAGCGTTTCGTTCGTTTGGTGTTTCTATCCATTCAGCGATCCGTTTTAATATGCCTTTGCGAGTCCCTTCGTTGCATTCGCGAGGCTTGGGCGCTGTTACTGGCGCGAGGAGACGCTCGAGTTTGCTACGTTCGGCCTCGTCTTCCCATTCAATTCTTTGTCAGTCGACGGCATGAGACTCATTGACGAAGGAACGCACCGAGTAATGTGTTCATACCAGCCGCGACTTGATAATTTATAGCACTCCGGAATGCATCTCGGTTCTTGTCAAAAGCTTTCGCGAATTCTTCAAGTTCAGGCCCTTCAAGCTGAGCTTTCGCAAATCGTTCTGTGTGAGTCCTACATTAGCAGCTGCAATATAGCGAAAAGACAGTAACACTCACGCAGTCCCTTCCTGCTCATAAAGTCGCAGACGTAGCTCGTAAAGGTGAACGCAGTCTTCATGCAATCTTTAACGGCATCCTTCGCGTTCTGAAGCTTCACTTCCCCCTCCACACTTTTGAGCTCGCGCAGTACATCGCGCATCTTTTCCACCGTGTCCCGCAAGCGACCTTTGAAGTCGGACTCATTCTTCATCAACTGCACACAGTATATTTAGTACGTAATACAACGTATCTCAGAAACCAAAATGTTATCACTCACCTGATATGGAAGAAACGCAACGGAAATGGCGACACTCGCGATAGGATGAACCTGGTCATACGAATAAATCATTATTCCTCCTTGTCGAAATTGGAGAAGAAATAGAGTTGATTTACCGATGAGATGCCCTTCAAAGCATTCTCGAAGCCTTGAACCGAATCCAGCATTTCAAATATCTGCCCTAGCGCCTCCTGGATGCCCGACATGTTGGAAGACGAAAATCTCTCGTTCATGTTTCTCAAGGAGTTGTCCGCGAGCAAGCTCAAGGCCTCAAACTGAAATATACATAGTCCGTTCAAATCAAACACCGATTTAATGGGGCATACAGCTCACATCGAAATCTTTGACTGAAACGAAAAGGGATATCTTGCCGTTTGTGAAATCCATCGGAAATTCAGCTAAATTAGAGACCCCGGAGTCAATATATTTCCTGACGGCAAAGTCAGAAGGCGACACTTACTTTCGCTCATGTTGTTCACGGAGTCGGTATCGCAGAAAGCAATGATTTCGTCGGCCTTTACCTCGCTTTTGTGATCCCAGCGCCTACCACCCAACGTGCGTAAGAATTTGCGTTTTCCGTAAGTCAGATGCAGCTTGATATTGTCGCCCTCGCATGCCGCACTTGATACCAAACTATCAGTAAACGATGCGAAGATGAGCAGACCTTTTCGATGCTTTACCGTGGTTCTGAACTCGCAAATTTCCAGCTGGCTTTTTGAATGGTTTCCGTCGGCACGTTTACGCCCGCAATGGAAACAAGGAGACGATTCGGGGTCTTGAACTCGTTATTCTGCTTAACTTGAACCTCTGTGAAAAGTGAGACGATGTTCGAGAGACTCGCGAGACGCTGCATACTATGAATTGTGACACTTCAAGTTCGCGGGGTGGACGATAAGCTGACAGAGCTTGTAACATCGAATGGGCCATACCTTCGTAAGGCCTTACGGAGTTCATCGCTCGCGTTCGTCGACATTGCAAGCATAAGCTTGGGCTGCAAAGTTGGCTGCACTGGCGCGTATTTTGAATCGTGTCGACAAGGATGGGGTCAAGGGTGTCCGTTCGTTCGACTCGGTGGACCCGCCGCGGTATGCTTGTCCTACCCACGAGATGGAGATACGGGCATGCGTCAGAGGCGTGTTGTAGCCTGAAATACATGGAATGCACGAGGATGAGAGCCCTCTTCCGCCGAGATGAAGTCGAGAAGACATTCATTTCACCCGTGCCTTTCATCTCTCCTTCTATTCCATTCTCAAGTCTGTCTTGTCGTGAGGGCGAGGTCCTATTAGACGAGGGAGAAAGAACGGACTGGGCCAGCGTTCATGGAGTCATGGACGTGCGAAGCACATCAGCGCACCGCACCCTCGAGCTCGAGCTCGAGAACTGCCGCTGACTTCGGTCGACCTTTGACTGGCTATCAATTCTCCCGATGAACGCCAATGCACACCGAACCACGTTGAATCTTGAAGTGGACGCGTCGATGAGCGGGTCGCCAGGTCAGCTGGGAATAGAGAAGGTGAGTCTGTTAACTTAAATTCTTGCAACTTTCCTTCGGACTCACAACGTTTTTCCGTCCTCCCATTCCATCCGCTTTTTCGGATACGATCGTCTTTTCCAAAGACTCCTGCTGATCACGCAGTACGATTGGCGCAGAGAGCGCCAGTTATTGAAAGGTGGCAGGGCTTCGGATGGTCATTCAAATTTGGAATTCGGTAGAAGCGTCGGGTACAAATAGCGAGCAGATCGCGATTGGTGCCTACCCGATCGTATCCAGGATTCGACGAGAGAAGACGATGCCTGAGTGAAATCTCTTGAAGAACGCTAATGTCTTTGGAGCATGCGTAGTGTTGCTGGCCGCTAACACGGTTGCCCACCAGACAATCGCGTGTTCTTCCGACAACCACCATCCTCGGCAGCTGAGAGCACCTCTTGAACAAGCGTCATCGCAGCGAAGTCTTCATGGCCATCTCACGACGAGCGCGTGTCGGAGCCAGCCTTCCTGCGAATCCCGCAACGGACACCGACCAAAAAAGACAGCAGAGCTACACAGTTAAGGTGCAAACCAGGTAAGTCGTAAATCGATCATCAGCGACCTCTGGGCTGACACTGGAAATGCGGCTAACAGCATTACACGTAGGCCTAGTTTGCGATATGCAGCCGAAGCCAACTGAACAATGATCGGCAATTGACAGCATTTGGGCGTATTCGATTCGAAGTTGGGGGCAGGTCTCTGATTTGGGTACGATCTTCATGGCAGCCCCAAAATGACGATACACCCGGGCGACTCTTCGTATGATGCACGCAGACGCAGTAGACCGGCGACCGCAGTTTGTTATCTTTCCAGTTGATGTGCGTATCAATCCCAAAGAAGAGATGTCGAGTGCCTTCCAATCGTAAGCCACATTCTCCTCGCCATATCTCCCTCCTCCAGTTATCCTCGACGGGTGGTCACGAACGTAGACTCGGTAGAGCCGTGTGTTCTTCGATATAGGGCTGACCTCGGACGCGAGGCTGACGCGCTGACGGTTCACATGTCCATGTCGGCGAAGCGAACATAATGTCATCGGCTGACTGCACTATCACGCCATGATGGATAGTGCTTGTAAACGTGACTGTCCGTCGAAATGAGATGAGATGCTGTTCGTCGTGGGGAACTTGAAAGGCGTGGCGATCAGGTCGTCTGATTCGGGAAAGGGGAAGGAATGGTGTCCGGCGAAGAACGACTCGCCGCGCCGAGGTCGACAGAAGCTCTGGATATCTGATGTCCAGAAGCCGACGGTGCGACGCGTCACGGTTTTCGTCATACGAGGATGGAACTCTCAGTTCTGGAGAGGGCTGACGTATCGTAATAAAGTTCCGGTGTCGTGATGTCAGCCACGACCCTGTTGTTTTGAAACGTCTGGACAGCGACGAAGCAAAGCCGTGTACCGCGTCGGGCTCAGGGGGCTGACTATGGTGACGTTGAAATTTGGTGAAGAGATAGGATGAGGTTTCTCCTCGTCTCGGTTCCAGGGTGTATCTCGCAGGAAGGCGCCGCGTCCAACAGAATTTTCTTGTGGATGTCGCACCTGGCCAGATTTTTTTTTTTTTTTTTTTTTTTTTTTTGGATCGAGTATATTATTGTGCATGTAGGGCCTTGGCCCTATGTCAGCACACCACAGTGCGCGTACAATACATCCATCTACAACTACAACCACGCGTAAGAAAGCAACCGACGTTATAAAATAAATGGGGCCACGCTGGCGCCCAAGCCCTCAAAGAAGGCGGTAAGGGGACTGGTACAAACGTAACTGACGACAGAGTAAGAGCATCAACTGTATGGAACCACTCGCGGGATGATGCACTGAAAGAGAAAAAGAGAGTAAAGAAAATACATGCTACCTGCTACCTGCAAGACGGTGAGAACTAGAAAAGAGAAATAAAAGAAAGAAATAGTGAAGAAAAGGAATCCTCCCCGGGAGCGCGCCGCAGTGGCGCCTCCCCTCTCCTGGCCTGCCGTGCAGGCTGGGCGCAAGGTAAAACCCCCTGAGGGGAGAGCGTGTCGGTTGCCCCGATCCGCGCTCATCACTCCCTTGCCCCCGGAGCTGACTACCCTCACAGACTAGACTTCGTCACCAAATATGGTGCTCAAGCGCTTCGATGCGTCAACGAATTTGATCACCCTTCTGAAGGCGTCGGGGTTCGTGAGGAGTTCGGCGACAGAGTCTGGGCGCCTTGCTCGCCGCTGTAAGCCAGCGCGCTCCCTCTCGTACCTCGGGCATGCCATCAGGAAGTGCGCGACCGTCTCCGTAACGCCCTCGCAGTGCGGACAATCCGATGAGATAGACTTCCCAATGCGAAACAGGTGGCCGTTGAGTCCGATGTGCCCAGTGCGGAGTTGGACAAGAATGCTGTGCTGGCGGCGGGTAAGCTTGGCTGCAGCTTTGTGGAAAAAGCGGGGTGGTCGCTGCATACGCAGGTCGCGCATCGCGAGGCGGTTATATCTTGGGGAGTTGCTCCATATCGAGGCTGCTGTTTCCTCGGCTAGTTTGCGGTAGGCTTGCTTTCGGGCGGCTGCGCTATGCGGGAGGCATTTCTGAAAGACTTTCGGTAAGCGTTTGGTTGGACTCGATTGACCTCGTGCTGCTAGTTTGGCTTGGACATCGCTCAGCTCGTTGCCCTCGATGTCGGCGTGTCCTGGTGTCCAGTGCCCTAACATCTGTAGTTGAGGTCGCTGCTTGCGTACTGCTGTCACTATCCGCTCGACCTTTTGTACGAGGTGGTGGCCTGGCCGCGGTCGGGTAATCTCCGTAGACTTGAGCGCGGCTTGATTATCGACACCTAGAGTCGCCATCGCGAATCGACCTCTCTCCGTTCGCAGGAGCTCCATAGCCAGCCCCATCCCCACCAGCTCGGCCTCATAGACCGTGTGCTCGTCCGTCGTACCCAAGTACATCCTGAGGATGCGGGGGCTTGCCCCCGCCCTCATGAGCACTGCTGCAGCCCCGACTCCGCCATTATGGGCTGAGCCGTCGGAATACAGGCGTACCGGCGCTCTGCTTCGTCTGTCAAAGCGTGCGGCTTCGTCCCGTGTGTGTATGACCGTCTCAAGGGTGGGTGCGCTCGCTGGGGATGGCCTGTAGTCGCCAATGGTTTCGATCTCGTCCGTTCGGACTCCAAACGCATGGATGAGCTCATGCATCGGGGCTCGGTGACGCTGGACGTAGTGCGCTGCTCGGAGCATGCATGTCCGAAGCGGGTGTGATGCAGGAAGGGTCGCCATCCGTAATATGGCCCGCTGGCAGAGGATGTTGACGAGTACTTTGAAGGGAGGGAGATTGGCATGCACGCATGCGACATCGGTTGCTGTTGTCCGCATCGCCCCCGAGATGAAGAGCGCCATCTGTCGATGTACTTTCTGGAGCATGTTCGCTATGCCTGTCGAACCTTTGGGGCGTCCACTGGGATGTCGACCTACGAGGGGTTTGATAAAGATGTCAGCTGCGTAAAGGTAGCTGGGGACAACGCATGCATAATAAAGCAGTCGGGCGTGCTTCGGCTTGATGCCTCTGGAAACGCGGCCTAGACGTTTCAGCGCGTTCACTCGTCGCATCCCATTGGCTAGTGCGTACTCCGCATGCGCTTTCCCATTCAGCTTGTCGTCTAGGTAGACGCCTAGGTATCGTAGCACCCGCTTTGGTTGGATCTCCTGGCCATCGAGTATGATCGCTCCTCCTTTGTCGCTACCTGCCTTTGAGCGTGGCGCAGCGAACTGCATGCATCCAGTCTTAGGGAATTCAAACGTACAGTTGTGTGTCCTGCCCCACTCCCTATACCCTCCTCGACCGTCCACTATCGTCTCCGCCCTGCTGTTCGCCTCCGCGCAACTCTCGCCTTCCGTCAACAGTCCTATGTCGTCCACGTACGAGAACGAAGCCTCGCGCTTCCTTTTTCCGGTCTTCTCCATCAAGTCCGCCGTATAAAAGGCGAAAAGTATTGGCGACAGGGGACAGCCTTGGTCCAACCCGCTCCGAACTTCGAAAACCTGCGATACAAAGTCGTCGAAGCCCAATGTGGTGGTGCGGCCGTCGAGCATCGATGCTATCCACTTGGTGAGCCTCTTTGGAACACCGCGCATCCGCATATCGTGTATGAGTCGTCGTGGGTCCGTGCTCGGAAAGGCTGATTTGATATCTAAGATGGTCAAAGTGACCGCTTTCCTGCGGCGCATCGCATTCTTGACCCATACGATAGCTGCGTGTAGAGCGTCGGTGGCCGTCCGACCCTGTCGTGAGCCGTACATGTTCGCTGGCAAGAGCGCATACTCGTCTGCAGCATGTTGCAGTGTCGTCGCGATGCACTTCGTGCATAACTTCGCCATGGTGTCTTTAAGTGCTATCGGGCGGTAAGCAGACGGGTTGGAGTAGTCTGGTTTACCTGGCTTTGGTATTACCACCGTCCGCGTGACTTTCCACTCCTCGAGATAGTGGTTAAGAGCAACCGAAGCGCGAAAGATTCGGCCCAAGTATGGGACCAGAGTCTCGCGCGCTTGCTTGAAGACGACATTTGGGACCCCATTCGGACCAGGCGCTTTATGTGGTGCGAGCTGGCGGATGGCCGTGTCGATCTGTCTGTTGGTGATTTCCTCAAGTTCGAATGCCGGCTTAGGGTACTTCGGTCGTCGAGGGATACATGCCGCAGAAGGATCACCTGGCCAGATTGAGGGCAGACAAATGCGTCCACCCCGCGAAGAGACGAGTTGCCAGTCTGCAGGTTCGAAAAAAGAGCAGTTGGCCCGTCTTTGCGCTTTGTCAGGCCGAGGTCGGGCATTCTTGGGCTCAACTTGGAGAACAGTGAAGGGGAGATGACGATGGAACAGAGTACATGTAGCTCAACGTTAAAAGAGATCATTATAAGAAGTATTATAAGAAATATCATCACGCACCTCTTCAAAGCAAGAACACCGGGTCTTCCTTCAAGCTCTAACCACCACGCCCAATAGATCTCTCCCATGTCATCCGTCAGCCTCATTCTAGATTCCGCGACGCCACGTTGAAAGATTATGGCCCAACATCGATCTCTCGGTAGTCGTTCGAGCGCTCAGAAAACGAAGATTTCGGGGCATGGCTCGTCCTTTCGCCATCGAGCGTTAAGCGTCCGAGAAATCTAACCCATGCAAGTGCAGCTATGTGAAAGACATGTTTCTTCGTCCGAGACTGGGTAAAAAGTACCAGAGAGTAAGGAAGGAGAGCAGTGGTGTTGCGCATTCGAGAGGATAAGAGGTGAGAAAGGAGACCTTGCTTCGCTGGCTAGCACTTCCGCGAACTAGATATTTGAAAGCGAAAGTTGCAGCCTTTCGGGCAACTTGATGGGCTGGAGAGCTGGCAGGCAGGCTGGCAATGAGTCGAGGGGAGGTGTGTTCATCGTTCGTTCAATCGTTGTTCGTCGCCGGCACGTTTCTCACGGACCACACCAGCCTCCCGAGTCCCGCACTCAGCACTGTACCTCCAAGTTGCTCCCGACGTCGACCGCTCAGACAGTCCTCCGAATCCTCAGACCTTCGAAGTAATCACATTTCGATCTCTGACTGCGAAATTACACATACCAGGACGGATCTCGTTGGATCTCGTACATGTAGAAGCGACCACTCAGGCCGACGAGGGAAGCCGTTGACGATCATGATAGGTTGACAACAGTCTGGACTTGCAGCTTCGACGGACGGGAACTCCAAAAATGATTCCAAATATCTCTGGAGAGGTGTGCGTGTGCGCAGTTACTATCGCATTACAAACTCACCGTAGTCAGTAGGCTCATCCAATGTCTCTGACGTTGCGACTTATGCGATTGTTGGTTCAGAGCGAACTGACGTTGCAGCTTCCATACGATAGTCAGCCACACCCTTAATCGATTTCTTCGAGAGAAGGCTCGACTGATTCCTGCTATTCATCGAAGATTACACGAAAGTCATTAAGGCTAGGTCCGCGTCTGCGTCAGAGGACAGAAACTCCAAAGAGAATTCGAAATACGGACAGAGAGGTGAGCGCAGGCTCACATCACTTCCCATTTCACCGTGGTCGATATGCTCAATCAGATTCTTCAATGCTGCCGCCCGAGTGACCGCTGGCTCAGGTCAAACTAACGTTGAGGACTTCCACCCACACTCATCAAATCGCTTCGGCGAGAGATATCTCGACCCATTTCGTTGGCTATCAGACGAAGAATACCCGAAATCAATAACGCTGGGCTCATGCCTACTTTAGAGGCTGACACTTCCGGCTGGTATCTTTAGCTGGCATCCCCAACTTTCCGAAATCTCACCTCCGATTGACTTTCATTATCCTATCCGTAAATCCAACTCGTTGGCATTTGGAACGCTTAACACTTCAAGATATTGGAAACGCCGCAAGTAACTTTATTGAGCGTGTAACTCACATAGTAGAGTATAATTCGTGCTTTCGTGACTTGTTGGAAAGCGTAGTGCGGATTTTTCATTCGTCCTGTAATTAATGAAACGGTGCGCGTCCTTTGTCCAAAGCTTCGAACTGATTTGACGTCTTTCTTAACACATCATGCTCTTCTAGCATTGTGGAACGTCGATCCGTTCTCATGCATCCGTATTGAAGTCTCGAGAGTCACCACTCTCAAACTCCTTCGAAACGATGACCGCGATTTGGCTCTTCGAGGTTTTCGACATTTCTCGCTCATTCACATCAGGCAACTGGTTGTCAAAGCGAGTCTCGTTGCTCAAATTTCAAGAGCCGTTAGCAAATGCAATCCAGCAACCCCAGCCTGACGAGACGCTTTCGTCACCAAGGACCATTTGTAGCATCGAAGTCAGTGCGCGTATAAGTGCTTCCGTGCACAGCTTTCTACGAGCTGACTTCTATGATCGACAGGGTCCTTCATTCTTGAACGACTGACGTCACTTGCAATGCCGTTCTCAATTTTGTGTAGCTGACATCTGACGATTGCACCTCCTCCACTCAACACTCAAAGGAGATGACTTCGATATTAATAGCGCTGGAAGTCTAATGGAAAAGACGAAGACGATGCTCGGACGCCTGGCGGCTATCTTCGACACACAATGGTGTAAAGCAGTGAGACGAATTTTAGAGTAGGAGGCGGCCGGCAATGCATAAGTAAGTGCAACGATACATGCAAGGGAGAACATTTATACTGCAGTAGCACTTGGACGCTTCTAGGCTGCGACAGGATCACAGGGATCGAGCAATCCGAAGTCACCTTCAACGCGAATTCAAAAAAATCATCCCTTCGATGGAAATTCAATAGGTATGGAGTCTATGTTCGCCAGATACACCCAGGACTATTTACTCCGTGATCGAGTTTTTGTCACGGTTTCCACTCTCAAACTTGCAGTGCTGCACGTCTACACATTGTGGGGTAAGCAGTACTTCTCTCTAGTCTCGCGTTCAAAGTCTCTGGAATCTCAACAGGGACATGTCCAGTGACAGCGAATGCGGGAGATGGTACCTTTATCGCAGACAGACCCGTGTGTCATCAACTTCGATAGGTTGAGAAAGATCTCAATGCTTTTTTTTTTGCATAAATGAGACTTTATAGCACCCGACTTCGCAAAGTCAAGGGTTCAAAATTGTGAGTACTAATTCACATATCTTGCCGTGCTCTCCTTTCCATCCCGACTGAGTAAGCTAAAAATTTAACCAGCTTCCTTTCCCTTCATATGCAAAGTCGTAGCTCGCACTACATGAACAAGCCCGGTGGTGGGTTTCCAATAGTGTCCATGTAACCCACCCAATACGAGCAAGCATACTTCAAGGCATTGGAGACCTTCGCCGTATCCTTGTCCTCCGCACGAGATGTGTTTACACTGCGATGTGGGGCCGTCAATTTCGGGTGTTCATGTACTTGTGCCGCCAGCGACTTCTTCATAAATCGCAAACAGGCATGGGTGAGGCGAAGGTTTTGCTTTGATTCGCTGAGATTTTGGACGAAGGACTTGACATAGTCTGGGAGACCGTATTGTCTGAAGTTGTGTATAGCAGATTTAATGTTCGAGTGGGTGAACCCCACTCCTTCGTCTGACGCGCCAAATATTAAGATGGATGAGAGGTTGTCTAGTATGATGAAAATGTCGTGCCTTAGCAGTTCACCAAGTTCTGTATGCGAGAGTGGAGCCTCCTGGAAAGTCAGAAACGCGAGAAATAGAAACATGCTTTCGCGCTCGTCGTCGGTTTCCAGATGTGAATGTGTGTGCGTCAGAATAAGTGCACACAGCAGATCTAGTGGGTTACCGTTAAAATGCCTGATTCCCCTGAAGACTCGAAGGATGTCGTCCAAACGACTTCTGAGATCGCCACCCCGACCATTGACAACAAATCTGATGACGGTGGTTGCCCAAAGCAATGAGCCTTTGGCATGTTTTACCAACTCGTCGATCTCCCCATCTTCAGGCCATCCCTCTCGTTGAACTTTCTCGAATGCGTCCGCAAAGAGAAACCGAATGTCGTCCATTGTTTCCTTCAACTCATCACTGCTCTCCAGGTCGATATTGTAGATCCTGTCGAGCTCTCTCGCAATATCGTTGAGCTTATAACTCGTTACTATAAGTCTGCACGACGAAGGCAAGCTCTTCCAATCAGCGAGTGTCTTGGAGAAATCCTCACGCATGCGGTAATCAAACTCGCAAAGAGCGTCAATGACAACAACAGTCGAGATGTTGAGTCGCAAAAGCGGGGCTTTTATGAAGGCATTGAACAGGTCCTTGATATCGAGATCCTCCGTTTCCATGGTCAGAATACCTTGCTCCAGAAGAAGTCTTCTGTAGGCTGGGGAGGAAATAGCAAGCTGGTATGCAATGGTGCGCCAGACCGATCGAGGATCGTATCCGACACGGAAGGAAATGAAGTAATGGGCATGTATGACATCACCAAACTCCGTCGAGTTCAAAAGAGTGACGACGCTGCTTGCGATCGCAGTCTTCCCCGAAAAACGTAAACCGGAAATCCACAGAACGTTGCTGTTCGACGTCGGAGAAGAACTCGGACCCGCGCCTGCACCCGCGAACGGCGAATTTGCGCTCTCACTGACATACCCGATGTCTGAGTTTGCCGGCACCGAATCCTTTACCCATTTCTTGATTCTGTCAAGAATGGATACTCGTGTTCCTGGCTGGCATCCTCGAGGCAAGCTTTGGAATTTTGGGGCGAGGAGTCTCAGGAGTTGCTCGAGTTCGATGCGCTCTGCTTCTTGGATTTCAGGCGAGTCTGGTGAATGCGTGTCGCTTTCAGGTTGCATGCTCGGATCGACGAGTATCCTATGGTGCTCCGTCTCCGCAATGTGATGTGAGGGTCGTGAATGGCCTACGTTTCTGTTGCTTCTTGTAAAGTCTTTCCTCAACGCTTTTTGATACATTGCAAACCGGGTTTCGAAGTCCTTTTGCTGACCGCTTTCTACAAAAAACGAGTAGCGCGATGTGAACACGCTGATCCTTTCAACTCAATGCCAAGTCTCACCTGAATTATTCTCTTTTGCTATTAGATTTAAAGATTCCATCCAGCCGAGGGCGAGCTTGTAAGGATGCAAGGGAAGGTCGTTACTCGCTTCTCCAGCAAATTCACAATATTTTCGCCAATATTGAGAAGCATGGAGTAGGGAAGGCGGGATGTTGTCCACCCCCCTGATGTCGGTTTCAACCTCTTTATGTGGGGATGGAAATTCAAAACTGAGTTCCGCGTTGAGTGCAAGCAAACATGCATTTGCAAGGCGAAGACACTGCGTGGAGCGCTTCAATTGGGGCGAAAGCTTATCGCGTGAGGCGTCAAATCTCTTCTGGTACGCTTTTTCTCCGATCCATGCCTCGCTGTTGTTGTTTTGAGATGAGATTGGAAGTAGTTCAGGGTTTTCCGAGTCAAATATATCGACGAAAGTTCTGTGGTTGCATTGTATTTCGTCATGATGATGCAATATAGATCTTTCTTTGACGACGGACATTAGGTTGTTGATTGCGCTAGTTATGAGTGATTTTGATGTCGTATGCGCAAGAAGGTGGACAAGCTCGTCGCGGGGAAGACGACCTCGTTGGAAGACGAGGAATGCAAGTACAAGTAACATGCTTTCACGTTCATCGTCGTTCTCTAAGGAGCTGAATGTGTCAACCAGGATTTGAGCATATAACGCCTTGATTGGATCAAATGCCCTGCTTGAATTCTCCCAGCGGCGCATGTGTCCAAGTACGTTGCGCAATCGACTGACGGGGTCGCCCTTCCAACCGCCCACATATTTGACAACGGTGGTCGGGACAATGAATAGACCACTAGCGTAACCCACAAGCTGATCGAGCTCTTCAGCTTCTGGCCACGCCTCTCTTTCTATACCGTGGTCATGCGAGATCTTGTTGAAACTAGCCTCCAGGAATCTCCGTACGTCCCGCGACGCCTCAGAATCGCCTGTGACACCTTGTCCACTAGGAAGAATGATCTTCTCACAACCACCATCAGGCTCTAGTCGGCGTACAATTACAGATTCTCGTCGACTGAAGACGATCAGCTTGCATGAAGACGGCAAGAATTTCCAGTCCATGATCGTATCCAGTAGCTCCATCGATTCGTATTCTGTCTCTGAGAGACACTCATCGAGAGCGTCAATGACAATAACGGGGACGACTTCAGGAACGTGTCGACTTTGATAGATCTTCCCGAACGGAGCATTTATTAGATCTTCGAACTGCTTCTTGACCCCATCACTTCTCATGTCCTCGCGAAGGATGTTCAAAAGTTGCATTCGGTAATCGGGAAACGAGAGTGCAAGTCGATGCGCCACGGTGCGCCATATTGGTCGAGGATCTCTACTCGCTTGACGGTTGATAAAGAACACGGCGAATGGGTTCGTGTGCTTGTTTCGCCATCTGGTCTCGAGGAGCTTGACGGTACTACTTGAGAGAGCAGATTTTCCTACTCCAGGCGCGCCAGAGATCCATAAAATATTTTTGTAGTTCGAGTTGTCGATCCAGTCTTCAATCATCTGTAACACACCTTCACGAGTCCCATCGTGACATTCGCGAGGTCTAGATGTGACTACGGGATCAAGAAGTCGACGAAGTTCATCTTTCTCTTGAGTGCCTTGATATATTGCATCCATCAGATACTCGTAAGTTTTTCTTTGTTTTGCACGTACTGAGCACTTGTTTAGTGTCCGCTGCGGATTCCATCATAATCATATCGCGAAGCTTCTCGCCATTCTCTTTGAATTTATGTTCAAAGTCTCCCAGTTCTTTCGTGTCCGAATGCGCCTTCAACATACGTACTAAGAAGGGATATGAGTGATCGCTGGTTTTCTTTTCTAATTTATCTCACCTGCTCCGTTCATCTTCTTGAGTTTACAGACGTAGATTTGAAACCGGAGATAATCCTTCATCATGCTCCTAAGAATATCCCTCGAGTATTGGAAGTCCTCTATATTCTGCACCATATTGAGGCGCTCCAAGGTTTCTTTCATGTTCTCCACGAGGGATTTAACTCGGCCCGTGAAAATGTGCTCATTCTTCATCAACTACGAAAGCACGAGTGAGGTAGGATCTTGGAGGTATAAGATTCATGAACTAACCTGTAGCGGGAGTAACACGACGGATGTTACTGCTTGCGCGATGGGATGAATCTAAGGGCATTTTGAGGTATGAGCTATTTGCGAGATAATGTGTAAATACCTTTGAGACGCCCTTCAAAGAATTCGTGACTATGTTTATCGCATCGACATTGTCAGACAAGGAGCTCAGGACGCTCTTCATCGTCTTCACGTCGAGACGCGATAGTTCATCTTTGGCCTTATCGTCATCGGCGATCAACTTCAAAGTCGCATCTGCGCAGTCGCCAATGTCCTCGAACTGACAAAGTTTAGCTTTGCGTCAACAAGGCATACGCATTTTGAAACATTGGACATACGAGACTTTGAAGCGAGACTTGAAAAGAAACAGATCTCTGGTTACTACGCTTCGGATATTTGTCTATTGTGAAAGAGTGTTAGCCTGTCTTTGTTCCGTAATTATACGAATAGACTTACGTGACTCGGTGGGGTCTCTTGAACCAAGAAACGACACGAGTTCGGACACGGCTAGTTCTCCAGTCTGTTCAGGCTCCCATATCAATGACTCTCTTTGCGACCGCGATGAGCTGTTCGAGCGAAGTTGTATGCGTAGTTTCTCGTCGTCGAAGGCGATTCTTTGATTGGTCACATCAGCACATGATATAAAGCATTTCGACCATCATGGACGTACGTTCGTTCCGGGAGAATCCAAGTACTTTTATCTTTCTTGTCGCTCTTTGTCTTGACCTCTTTGTCGCCAATAAGAACGAAAACGCTCTTGGGTTTCTTCGCACCGCCATTCGAGGGAAACTCGACACCTGTTTCATAGCATCAAACGACGCTGGATGGACATGAGGCAGAGTACACTCACTGTGGATCGTAACACTTGATACGAGAAAAACTGTTGTCAGACCAAGCAAGGCGACGACGAACTGTTTACTCACTATCTCTTACTAGAGTACACTTTTCGCAGATTTTGAAGGTTCGACATAGCGGCGAATGACTTGCGCGAGTCACAGCGAGAGTGTAGGAGGTGGGCAAGGACGATAGAGGATGGCGTGCGTGCGTGTGTACTTCGAGGTTCTTGTTTGTTCCTGTTTGAGGCGGTCCTAATTCGCTGTGGTAAAGGGCACTGTAGATTCCTCCCGTGCTTTGCTTCTATCACTTCGCAGATTCATATTAAGAATGCGCTGCAAGAGAACGCAACCAGATGCAGGAGGATAAGCAAGCAATGAACAACATGCGTGCACCTCCTGTACGTCCTCGTGTTTGACCCGCTCGCGGTGTTCCTCGCGAAGACAGTGAGATGACGAGTTGTACTGGTCAGTCAAAGAATTCCTCGGTTTGTCGTTGCGAAACTTTGAGGGCACGATGACCTCGATGACGCTCATCGTCATTCGCCTTAAGGGAGCGGTCTGCTCGTATCTCGAATACAGGATGCTGCGACACTGATATCGACGAGTTCAAGTATGCGGTTGCGGTGAAGATACGTAGGATGGAAGTTGGAGAGACCCAAGTCTGGACGCGAGGTGGGCGGTGAAAAGCAGAACTTCGAAGGGAATGAAGGACGCGTGCGTCTAGCGAGTACGTCTGCAAAAAGCACGCAATTGCCAGCCCGTAAACATTCCTTGATGACAACCAGTCCGGGCTAGACCGTCAATGGACCAAACATTTCGCTTCGGATTAGCCCGAATGTGCCTCGAGTGTTCGCATCACGATTGGCGTTCAACCTACTGAGATATCCATTCCAACGCTCCTAGATGAACTGCCTGAACTGCTTTCTCTAGCTTCGCACGGGAATTTCGGATACGGTGCCAGGATCCCGAATGAAGAGATAGCCAGGATAGAAAGGACGTAGGAGAAGAAGTCGGTGCACGAGTAGAAGCAGAGAGAATCCGATGTAGCCAACCATCTGTGAGCGATGCCGGCCTGGTTTGAAGGACTGATTTTCGAGTCGCGTTGAGAGTTCGATGACCGAGGACGAAACAAACAGGATGTTGAGTGAACCGTCACCGAAACCAGGGTTTGGAGTGTGAGCGGTGCATGGCTCACGTAGGTACGGAGCATTATTCATCGGGAGGCTGCTTCGTCGAATTTCAACGTCAAGCGGGCGACAGCATCAACAATCGCCTTAGCATTTGCATCTGCACGATTTGGGCGGGTAATATTCGACGTTGGACGCGGATTCGATCAGGATATGATTTTCAAAGCGATTTTGCGGTGATATGTCGAGGTGCACGCCGACCCAGTAGACCGCAGATCCGGCAGATCGTCGGTCAACTTTCAAGTTGAGGTGCGTGTCAACCTCAAAGGAAAGACCTAGGGTTTTTTTTCCAATCGCAAACCATGACTCCTCCATTCCAGTTATCCTCGGTGACCAGTCGCGAGCCAAGAATCATATGGTTTCGAGAGGGACGTGAGGCTGACGGTTTCCATGTCCATGTGGTCGGGGCGAGTATATCGTCGCCGGCTGACTGCATGACCAAGGCATGACAGATGGTACTTCGAAGAGAAAGCGCCAGCGTCCGTCGTACGGAGACGTTGTGCATCGTAAGGAATATTGTGATGCAACTTGACAAGCATGTCGATCTGGGCATCGAATTTGGGGGAGGGAATGGATCAAGGAATTTTGAATATCTGGCGACGAACGCCTCGTGCCAACGTGATCGACAGAAGTCTTGACCTTTCATAGACCACAAAGCGACTCTCCACTGGCAGCGCATTCAGCTCCAAAGTTTCTATCAAACAAAGAAGGATCATTCGCCCCTGTGGAGGGCTGAGGCACCGTAGTAGACTCACAATGATATGGTGTCAGCCTCAATCCCATTCTGACAACAACGACGGCGCCTAGCCATGTAGCGAACTTCTCCTGGTTTGAGCACTGTACCAACCTAATTCGCATCGAGTTGTCCACGGTGGAATGGGAGTTGCATTATCGAACGTGTCCGTTGAAGAATATACTTCGGCTGGAGGTGCAGCCGCCTCCAACGGAAGTATTATTCTTGATTGCTGGAAATTACGGCTGACTGGCTTGAGAGTAAGCAAACGTGTCCACGTTGTGAAGCGATGGGTCGTTAGGTCCTGGAAGTTCTGTGCAGAAGCGACGGCGCATCACCGCATGCGCCGATGTTAGGGCATTCTTGTGATAGGACTTATAGGACGACTGAAGAACGGATAAGGACGGAGCGGTATGGCTGGCACAGTCTAGTGAGAAGAAAAATCATTTTGAGAAGAATTCCAAACGGCATGAGCACGTACCTTATCATAGCAAGAACACTGAATCTTCCTTCAAGCTCCAGCCACCACGCCCAATAGAACCCCTCATCCCCTCTGTCAGCCTCAACCAAAATCTCGCAATGCCTTGTTGGATGATAACGCGATAACGGCCCAACAACGATCTTCTCACATCCGTTCGTACGCTCGAAAACGTAACACCTCAAGGAATGATCGTTTCTTCGCCAAGCTTTGAGAATCGAAGAGAGCTCGCGCATACGAGCACTACGACGAAGTAGCCTTGAAGTAGCCCGCTGCCGTGCAGAAGACTTGCTGCTTCATCCATGGGCGGTGTCACGCATCGGAAGGCTCGATAGAAAAGAAAGTCGGCCACGCCTTGCTGCTAGCGCTCCCCCGACCCAGATGTTTGGATGCGAAGGTTGCAGTCTCATGGCGAACTTGATGGGCTGGTGAGTTGGCCAGTGTCTGCAGTGTCGGTCGTTGTCAGAGGCAAGAGGAGTTGTTGTTCGCTGCAAAAACGTTTCTCACGGGCCATGCGAGCATCCCGAGCACCGATTCCGTCAACATCACGGTTGCGTTCGACGTCGACGGTGGCTGACGAATCTCCCTGTTTCGATGTATTCTCGTTTTATTCTACGATAGAAAGTGGACAAGGCAGGGCGCAGGCCGTGGCAGCGAAACTCCAGGCTGACCGTGACGCTGTAAAGACGTCTCTCTCGATGCACCTCATGGGCTGACATCAATCCGCAGCTTCGACGGACTCGTACTACAATTTCCATGATTTCTCTATCTTGTCTCCGCTTCATAATTTATACGAAGCTCTTCGCAAAGGTGAGCTCAAATACACTTTGAAGATCGCTTCTAAACTCACCGTGATCTGTATGCTCGATTGGATTCTCTGACTTTGCCGGTCGAACTGACGTTGGAACTCATATACAAAAGTCAGCCAAACCCTTCGTCGAATTTCTTTAGCGAGGGAAGCCTAGGCTCTTTTTTCGATCGAAGACTACCCACAACCGACAACGCTGCGTTCGTATCTACCTTTGTGGCTGACACGTCCGGCTGGCATCTTTCGCTGGCATCCCCGGGTCTATAAAGCAGTAGCTTTTCCGGACTCTCGTCTCCGACTACTACTCATTTTCTTAGCCGCGGACCCACGCTCCTCTCTTCATGGTATTGAAGCGCTGCAAGTAAGCTTTATTGAACATGTAACTAACATCGTAGGTAATAACTCGTGCTTCCGCAACTTGGTGAAAAGCGTAGTGCGAATTTTTTGCCAGCCTCCGCTCACTCTTAATTCGAATATGCGTGCGGTCGACGGAAGTTCGATGGAAAACATAGGGTCAGTACAACCATAAGCTAAAGATGCCCTTGGATCTCGACGCTGACTTAGTGATTCTGAAAAGATAGAGAGGTCTTGCAGACAATCGCGCCAGCAGGGTATGACTGCTTTTGAAACTTTCTGCGGCATCTAGTCGTCTATGTTCTATCGGTCGCCACGATGTCTCATTCGTCCCGTGACCAAGATAACGGTGCGAGTTTAATGTCTAAACCTTTGAAGCAATTCGCCTTCTTTATCAACACACCATCCTTTTCCAGCATCGTGGAATCATCTGCAGAATCATCGATTCTCTTCCATGCTTCGCAGTGAAGCCTCTGAAACCGCCACGATACCAAAAAATCCCCCCCAATTAGGTCGACGATGGCGACTCGGAGTTGGCTGTTCGTTATCTCTCCGAATCGATCACCCACGTTTGAGAATCGATCGCGGAGCATGTCTGCAAGTCGAATAGTCCAATCTTTTGGACGCCGTTCACGAATACAAGCCTTGGCCGTTACCTTGACCATTTACAGCTCCAAAGTGAGTGCGTCTCCTCGAAGCCATAAAAAAAAGAAACTGCTTCCGTGCACAGCTTTCTTCGGGCTGACTTCTATGATCGACAGGGTCCTTGTTCCTTGAACGACTGACGTCACTTGCACAAGTCGCA
Organism: Schizopora paradoxa; assembly: GCA_001020605.1. Taxonomy (NCBI): domain Eukaryota; kingdom Fungi; phylum Basidiomycota; class Agaricomycetes; order Hymenochaetales; family Schizoporaceae; genus Schizopora; species Schizopora paradoxa. Next base: position 34,622 of record KQ086025.1, read on the forward strand.
GCGCAATGTTGTTCTCGAGTTATGTGTGGCTAACATCTGACGATAGCACCTCCTAAACGCAAGAAGGGAGGTATACACTTGATTTAAGTCTCAAAATACCCGTCATACTCGAATCACCGGTATGTCTATGCCAGTTCAGCAAGGCCTCGGAATATCTACGATAAGTTCTTGCCCAGGACACAAAATGATATATTACGGCCTTGATGTTGACTAGAAATTCAAGACGCAGTGATGCAACTCTCTACTATCCTCAAGGAATTTCGCCTTCCGACAGCTCTACGTCCACGCAGCGAGGTCCAAAGCAAATGACGAAAAACACGTACCAAATCCTTCGTTACGAGATCTCGAGAGTGCTGTAAATTCGATAGCGAAGACGATGCTCAAAAGCCCGACGATTGTCTTCGACCTACCATGCTGTAAAACAGTTGGACGAATTTGAGAGTGACACACAACCGGCTGTATGTAAGTCCGACGATACATTCAATGGTGAACTTTGATTTTACAGCAACGCTTGTGCGCTTCCAGGATGCGACGCAAACCGAACGTTCGAAGTCACCTACTACGTGATTTATTTCAAGAAATCATCCCTTCAATGGGAACTCGATAAGTATGGGGTTTATGTTCGCTAAATACCTCAAGGCAAACCCAAGACCATGTACGCCGTAATTGGCTTGCAGTCGCGGTCTCGACTCGCAAACGTGCAATGACGCATGTTTATCACGAGCGGTGAGTACTAGTAGTACGTCTCATTATTAGTAATCTCAAGGCGAAAGCCATTGGAATCTTGACAGCAATACATTCAGTGAGAGCGAATCCTGAAGATGGGACCTTTGTTGCAGATCTACTAGGAAAAATCAGCGATAGGTCGAGAAGGTCAATGATCCCCCAATGCTCTTTCGAACCGAGCGTTCGTTATAGACGCGACTTCTCAAATTCTCTCAAAGAGATAAATTTGTGAGTGCTAAGTTACTTACGTGTAGCATAGTGATGTCCCAGTATTCTCCTACCGATCCCAACAAAGTCAGGTAATAATCTAACCAACTTCCTTTCCGTTTTTTCTTTTATACAGATTTGGACTATCAGTCGAATCTGCCAATATTGTTCATGTGATATATCCAATACAAACAAGCGTACTTCAAGGCGTTGGAGATATTCACCGGATCCGCGTCCTCCGCACAAGTTGTGGTTACACTGCGATGTGGGGACAATGAAATTTGGCGTTCATCTACTTGCGCTGCCAGTGACATCCTCAGGAATCGCAGACAGGTATGGGTGAGGCGAAGGTTTTGCTTTGAGGGAGAAAGACCACGGACGAAGGACTCGGCGTAATCTGGGAGAGGGCGATCTCCGAGGCTGCGTATAACACGTTTGTAATACGGGTTGGTGAACTCGCAAACTTCGTTTGGCGCGCCAATTTTTAAGATGGGTGAAAAGTTGACTAGTATGATGGAAATGTCGTACATCAGCAGTTCGCCAAGTTCTCTACGCGAGAGTGGAGCCTTACGAAAGGCTAGAAATGCGAGAACGAGAAACATGCTTTCGTGCTCGTCGTCGGTTTCCAGATGTGAATATGCGTGCATTAGAATATGTGCACACAACAGATTTATCGGGTTACCGCGGTAGTACTTGAACGCTCGAAGGATATCTTCCAATCGACTTCTGGGATCGCCGCCCCGACAATCGACAACAAATGAGATGACAGTAGTTGCCCAGAGAAATGAGCCTTTGGCATGCTTTACCAACTCGTTGATCTTCCCATCTTCAGGCCATCCCTCCGGTTCGACTTTCTCGAATGCATCCACAAAGAGAAACCGAATGTCGTCCAGTCTTTCCTTTAACTCGACACTGCTTTCCAGATTGATATGGCAGCTCCCATTGAGCTCTTCCGCAATATTAGTGTCCTCCTTACTCGTGATTACAAGTCTGCATGAGGAAGGCAAGCTCTTCCAATCAGCAACTGTCTCCAGGAGTTTTTCCTGAGAATTGTAATCACATTCGTCAAGAGCGTCGATGACGACAACAATTGGAATGCCGAGCCGAGAAAGTGGTGTTTTTATTAAGGCTTCGAACAGATTCTTCACATCGAGATCCTTCGTGTCCGTGGTCAGAACACCCGACTCCAAGAGAAGTACCCTGTAGGCTGGAGAGGAAAGAGCGAGTTGGCATGCAATGGTGCGCCAGACCAGTCGAGGATCGTCATCGACACCTCGGGAAATGAAGTAATGGGCATGTATGACGTCACTAAACTCCGTCGAGTTCAAAATAGCGACAACACTGCTTGCGATAGCAGTCTTTCCCCTTCCAAGCCCACCGGAAATCCACAGAATATTAATGTTGCTGTTTGACGTCACCGAATCCCTCGGGCCCGCTCCTGCATCCACAAATGGCGAATTTGCGCTTTCACCAACAAACTAGATGTTCGGGTTTGCCGGCACCGAATCCTTTATCCATTTCTTGATTTTGTTTAAAGTGGAGACGCGCGTCCCTTCATGGCACTTATTAGGCAAGCTTTGAGATATTGGCGCGAGAACTCGGAGTTGTTCGAGCTCTATGAGATCCGCATCCTGGATTTCTGGTGAGTTAGCTTTGCACACTTCGCTTTCAGGTCGCATGCTTGGATTGACGAGTCGGTTTTGGAGGTCCGGGTCTGCTTTGTGACGCGGTAATTGTGATCGCACTGCGTCTCCGTCGGCTCTCACAAAATCTTCCCTCAACGCCTTTCGATACATTTCGAGGCGGGTTTTGAAGTCCTTTTGAGGACCGCTCTCTACAAGGATATGGGCAGCACGATGTCAGCACACTAATCCGTTTGACTAGAGGCCCAAGTCTCACCTGAAATCTTCTCCTCTTTGTCTATTAGATTGAAAGACTCCATCCAGTCGAGGACGCGCCTGTAAGGGTGCAACGGGATCTCGTTGCTCTCTTTCCCGGCGAATTCACAATGTTTTTCCCAATATTTAGAAGCATGACGTAAAAAGGGAGGGTTGTCGTCCGTTTTCCTGATGACGGCTTCAGCCTCTTTACACGGGGACGGAAATTCGAAGTGGAGTTCCGCATTGAGTGCATGCAAGCATGCATTGGCAAGGCGAAGATGCTGAGCAGCGCGCTTCAATTGAGGCGAAAGCTTATCGCGTGAGGCGTCAAATCTCTCCTGGTACGCTTTTTCTCTGATCCATGCCTCGCCGTTGTTGTTTTCAGACGAAATCGGAAGCAGCTCAGGCTTCTCTGAGTCAAATATATCGATGAAGGTTTTGTGGTTGCATTGTATGCCATATCCTTCTGCAATGACAGGCATAAGGTTGTTGATTGCGCTTGTAATGAGTGATTGGGATGTTGTAGGTGCGAGAAGGTGAACAAGTTCCTCACGGGGAAGTGGCTTTTGTTGGAAGACCAAGAATGCAAGTACAAGCAACATGCTTTCACGTTCATCGTCGTTCTCTAGGGAGCTGTATGTGTCAACCAGGATTTGAGCATATAACGCCTTGATTGGATCAAATGCCCTGCTTGAATTCTCCCAGCGGTGCATGTGTCCAAGCACATTGCGCAATCGACTGACAGGATCGCCCTTCAAACCGCTCACATATTTGATGACGGTGGTCGGGACAATGAACAAACCGCTTGCGTAACCGACCAACTGATCGAGCTCTTCAGCTTCTGGCCACGCCCCTCCTATTATTCCATGGTCGCGCGAGATCTTGTCAAAACCGGCCTCCAAGAATCTTTGGATGTCCCGCGACGCCTCAGAATCGCCTGTGACGCCTTGTCCACTAGGAAGAACGATCTGATCACTGACACCATCAGCCTCCAGTCGGCGAACAATTATTGATTCGCGTCGACTGAAGACGATCAGCTTGCATAGACGGGGCAAGTACTTCCAGTCTGAGATCGTATCCAATAGCTCGACTGATTCGTCATCTGCCTCCGAGAGACACTCATCGAGAGCATCAACGACAACGATGGGGACAACTTCTGAATTATGACAATTTTGATAGATTTTTCCCAACGGAGTTTTGATTAGATCCCAGAACTGCTTTTTAACGCCATCACATTTCGTGTCCTCGCGAAGGGTGTCCAAAAGTTGCATTCGATAATTGGGAAAGGAAAGTGCGAGTCGATGTGCCACGGTGCGCCATATTGGTCGAGGATCTCTACTCGTTTGACGGTTGATAAAGAACACGGCGAATGGGTTCGTGTGATTGTTTCGCCATCTGGTCTCGAGGAGCTTGACGGTACTGCTCGAGAGAGCAGATTTTCCTACTCCGGGCGCGCCAGAGATCCATAAAGTATTTTTCTCGTTGGAGTTGTCAATCCAGTCTTCGATCCTCTGTAGCACACCTTCACGAGTCCCATCGTGACATTCGCGAGGTCTAGATGTAACTGTGGGATCAAGAAGTCGACGAAGTCTGTCTTCCTCTTGGATACCTGGACACGTTGCAACTGTCAGCTAACCTTGCTACGTTCCGTTCATTCTGCACGTACTGAGCACTTGTTTGGTGTCTCCCGCGGATTCTATCATGACCATATCGCGAAGTTTCTCGCCATTCTCTTTGAATTTTCGCTCGAAGCCATCCAGCTCTCTCGTGCCAGCCTGCACCCTCAATAGACGTACTAAGAAGGGAGTTTATGAGTGATCACCAGTATTCTTTTTATGCTTCTCTCTCACCTGCTCCACTCATCTTCTTGAATTTGCATACATAAATTTGAAACCGGAGATAGTCCCTCATCATGCTCCTTAGGATATCCCTCGCATATTGGAAGTCCTCTATATTCTGCACCATATTGAGACGCTCCAAGGTTTCTTTCATGTTCTCCACGAGAGCTTTAACTCGGCCCGTGAAGATATGCTCATTCTTCATCAACTGCGAAAGCACGAGTGAGGTAGGAGATTGGAGATGTAGGATTCAAGAACCAACCTGTAGCGGAAGTAACACGACGGAAGTTACTGCTTGCGCGATGGGATGGATCTAAGGCCATTTTGAGGTTTGAGCTATTTGCGAGATGATGTGTAAATACCTTTGAGACGCTCTTCAAAGAATTCGTCACTATGTTTATCGCATCGACATTGTCAGACAAGCAGCCCAGTACACTCTTCATCGTCTTCACGTCGAGACGCGACAGTTCATCTTTGGCCTTATCATTGTCATCGACCAACTTCAAAGCTGCATCTGCGCAGTTGCCCATATCTTCGAACTGGCAAGTTCCAGCTTTGCGTCAGCAATATAACGCACGTCTTGCAAGCTTTAGACGTACGAGACTCTGAAGCGACACCTGGAAAGATATCGCTCCGTAGTTGCTACGCTTTGGATATTTGTCTAACATGAAGCAGCGTTATTCTTTGTCTTCTATTTGCAAGGGTACGTATGAGCTTACGAGACTCGGTGGGGTCTTTCGAGCCAAGGAACGACACAATTTCGGACACCGCTAGTTCTTCGGTCTGTTCTGGCTCCCAAGTCAATAGCTCTATTTGCGACCGAGACGAGCTGCTCAATCGAAGTTGTATGTGTAGCTTCTCATCGTCGAAGGCGATTCTTTGATTGATCACATCAGTATAGGATAAAGCATTTCGACCATCATGGACGTACGTTCGTTCCGGGAGAATCCAAGTACTTTTATCTTTCTTGTCACTCTTCGTCTTGACCTCTTTGTCACCAATAAGAATAAAAACACTCTTGGGTTTCTTCGCGCCGCCATTCGAGGGAAATTCGACACCTGTTTTATACCATCAGACAACGCTAAATGGACACGACTGCAGAGTGTACTCACTGTGGATCGTAACACTTGATACGAGAAAAGCGTTGTCAGACCAAGTAAAACATCAACGAACTCTTTACTCACTATCTCTTATTAGAGTACACTTTTAGCAGATTTTCAAGGTTCGACATAGCGGCGATTGACTTGCGCCAGTCACTACGAGAGTGTAGGAGGTGGACAAGGACGATTGAGGATGGCGTGCGTGCGTGTGTGCTTCGAGGTTCTTGTTTGTTCCTGTTTGAGGCGGTCCTAATCCTCTGTGCTATATTGTGATTCTTTCGTTAGGTAAGGGGGCACTGTAGATTGCTCTAGTTCCCGTGCTTGCTTTTATCACTTCGCAGCTTCATATTGAGAACGCGCTGCAATAAAATGCGACCAAATGCAGGAGGTTAAGCCAGCAATGAACAGCTTGTGAGCACCTGCTGTACGTTCTCGTGTTTGACCCGCTCGCAGAACTCCGCGCGGAGAAAGTGGGATGTTGAACGTTCGATGAACTCTCGTCGATAGAAGCAAGTCGCACTGGCCCGCCATAAATATCCTTCGGACTGACGGAATTGCCGATGAGAAAACTTTCAGGGCATGAACGGGCCAGTCGAGAAACGTGGACCTCGGTGACGCTCATCGCCATAAGGGAAAGGAACACTCGCATCTTGAATACAGGATGCTGCAATCGTAATATCGACGAGAACACAGATACGGCGAAGACGGTTGCGGTGAAGACATATTGGGGTGGGAAACGGAGAGACCGAAGCCTGAGTACCAGGTGCACGGCGAAAGCAGGACTTCGAAGGGAATGAAGGACGCGTGCGTCTAGAGCCCACCTGTGAGTGCGTCTACCAGAGACATGCGACTGCGAGCTCGTAAACATATCTCGATGACGACCAGTCTGGGCTAGACCGTCAATGGACCAGACGTAGACGGTTTTTACTTCAGATTCGCCTGGAAACGGCACGTGCGTGTGCGTCACGGTTGGCGTGCAACCTATTGAGATATCCGCCCAAATGCTCCTAGATGGACTGTCTGGACTGTCTTCTCCAGCTTTTCGCAGAAACATCGGATACGATGCCACTGAAAATATCGCCACGGAAGAAAAGGTGTAGGAGGGGAATGAGGCGTACGAGTAGAGGCAGAGTCCGATGTAGCTGCGCATATGTAAGCGGTGTTCGCCTGGTGTTAAGCTTCGGTTTTCCAGTTGCATTGAAGTTCGATGGACAAAGACGAAGCGAATCGGACGATGAGCGAATCGCAGCCTAAACGAGAGCTCCGCCAACAAAGTCGCGAAGCGCATGGGATGTAAGGCTTACGCAGGTACGGAGCGATATTTGACGCGAGGAGAGGCTGCTTTCTCGGCTTTCGGCGTCAAGCGGCCGAAAGCAGTGACTCTCGCCTTGACATTAACTGCACGATTTGGGTGCGTTGGATTCGACGTTGGGTGTGTTCTTCATGGCAGCCCCGGACTGATGATAAACAAATGCAACTCTTCGTGATATTGTATGGGGTACGCCGTGACCCCGACGCTGTAGTCTGTCGATCCCTCCGATCTTCGATTGTCGTACCAGGTGAAGTGCGTATCAAATCCAAAGGAAGACTTCGAGTGTCTTCCAATCGCGGGCCATATTCTCCTTCCCCAAGTAATCCGTGATGGCTGATCACCAGCCTAGAGTCATACGTCTTTCGAGATATAGGACTGACGCTGAATGAATGTGAGGCTGACGGTTTCCATGTCCATGTCGGCGTGGCAAGTGTATCGTCGTTGGCTGACTGCATGATCATGCAATGATGGATGATGTTTGTAAGTATGAGTGCCCGTCGAAAGGAGACGTTGGGTGTCGGAGGGAACTCAAAAGGTGAGGCGATCAGGTCGTCTGGTTCGAGGAAGGGGAAGGGATGGTGGCTGGCAGAGAACGGTTCGTAACACCGTGATCGACAGAAGGTTTGGATATCTGATGTCCAGAAGACGACGGTGCGACGCGTCACGGTTTTCGTCATACGAGGATGGAATCCTTAAATCTGAAGAAAGCGAACGTATCGTAATAAACTTCCGATGCCGTGATGCCAGCCACAACCCCGTGGATTCGAAACCTCCGGACAACAACGAAGCAAAGCCATGTACCGGAGATCTCCTCATAAGATAAGAAACCGCGGCCGGCCAACCATGGTAACGGAGAAAAGTGAGAAAAACAGAGGAAGACGTTCCTCCTCGCCACCGCACCGGGGACCATCCCACAAGAAGGCGAAGCCAACAACAGAATCTGAGAGGAGAACGCCCACCAAACCAGAGCGAGGGAACACAAAAACGCCCACCCCACGAAAAGACAAGTAGCCACACGGCACGGGCCAAAAAAGAAAAGACGGCCCAACAAGGAACAACGACAGACCAAGATCGAGCACAAAGGCGAGCAAAAGGAAAGAGAACAACGAAAAGAAGAGCAAAAAACAACAGCAAGCACAACGTCAAAACAGACAACCAGAACGACCATGAGAAAAAGCAACAACACCCACCACAGCCAACCAAGAACACCGACACTACCGTCAAACTCCAACCAACACGCCAACGAAAGATCGCCCACAACAGCCAGAAGCCTCATCCGACATTCAGAAAACCAACCGCGCAAGACAACGCTCGAACAAGGAGCTCCCGCGTCCAGTAGCCGCCACCCAGCTCAGAAAACCAAAAGAACCGAACAAAGACCAGCCCAGCCACATAAAACACCCAGCACCCCAGACAAAAACACCAGAAGAGGACGACAAAGCAAAACACCCAAACCGAAGGAAGAAAAGAAGCGACAAAGCACAACGGAGAAAGGAACACCCAATGAAAGGAAGAAGGAGGCCTGGCGCGCATGACGACCACCGGAGAGACTGAGAGACCAGAAAGAGAAACCGGCAGCGCCTAGACGAAAAGCACCGCCGCAAAACAGAGAAGGCAAACCCAAAGCTGCACACCGACGCGAAACCCGAGGGACGGGCGAGCCCCCTGCCTGGCTCGCCACCAGCACAGGGCACACGGACCAAACCGTCACCAGCAGCCCCAACCATGCCTCGAGGCCCGCGACAAACGGCCATCGCACTGCAAGGCCCACAAACCCGAACAGCATCTTCCCAAACGCAGGCCCAAACCTCAAAAACTGCAGAAACAACGACAACAACGACAAAGAAAACACTCAGACGCACGCAACAAAGGCAAAACAGAAGCATGAAGACTCAACAACCAGCATCAACAAACGCACCAGCACGGCCGGCCAGATCGGCACAAATCAAAACAACGACTCAACACAACTCAAGAGGGCAAGCACAAGACAATGAAATGCACCAGAAAACGACCATAACATCACCATGACCACAAGAAGACAACAGAAGCGCCGAAGGAAACAACGGACAAAATATTGACCCCGAACGAACGAACAATAAAACCCCGATACAAGCAAATCCTCAAACACACGAACCACCAAGGACCTCCAACGAAAAAAAAGACCAACCGGAACAAAAAAGGAGAGGGACAACCCCAAAACAGCGGCTGACACCGGGCGCGAAAACCTCGCGCGACCAGCCGCGAGACACATAAAGCACTACCACTTCCAAAAGCCTCAAGAAGAAGAACAGAACGAGCTGAGCAAAGAAGGAAAAGAAAAAAGAACTTGCTGACACTACAAGCCACAAAGTCTATCACCGACCGACTAAACCCTCAGATAACACCCACCCAGCACAATTCGCAAAGACCAAATTCTCACGAGACCGCTCAACGAAAGCGAGGCCGGGATACGAGCGACCTCAAAAACCATAAAAGCTAAGAACGTACGAGGGAAAAGCAAAACGAAACAAAACAAAGGAACAGCAAAAACATGAAACCACGACACTCCACGAGGCCCACACACAGGAACGAAGCCCCAAAGAAAAACCGCAACACGACCAAAGCACAAACCACAGCAGGGCACGGCAGCCTCAATGCGGAAAAAAGACATCAAAAGACAACGACCAAGTCACGACCAATCCGCGACCACGACACCACAACCGAACTGCCACAGAAGAAAAAGGTCGGAACCAATTATCGAACACGTCGAAACAAGTCGCCCTCCTTATAAACGCAAATCACAATACAAAATCATCGAATCAGCCAACCGTATACACACAGCCGGACCGAAGCCACCAAAAAAAACGAGCAACTGAAAACTGAAAATCAACGAGGACGAAGACAGCCATGGAGCTCTAAAACAAACCCGAAGCCACGCGGACGCCCACAAAATCAACTCGCCAGCAAGTCGAAAACCAGCAACGCCGAAAATAGCTAATCTCAAGAACGCCAATCGCGAATACAAATCAAAGGCCACACCCAAAAGAGACATGTGAAGTTAAAATGGCCAATGGAAATCACAGAACAAAGTACGAAAGTAGAACCACTGACATGCAAAGCCCACGATAGGCCCACGGCCAGCACAGACACGGCGCATGACAATCGAACGACAAACGCCACATGAACAAGTCGCGCACCAACCACGCCAGCCCCCAGAGCACGCAGCACAAAGCACCACAGCACCTCCAAAACGCAACAAGCGACGAATGCACAAGACAATCAACTCACAAAACGCACGTCACAAGCAATCATACCAACAACCCCCCCTGCCAAATCGCAAAAAAATCACAACGAGGACGGACCCAAGACCCAAGACCAAAAATGACAACACGCACGCGCACTAGAAAGACAACAACAGCCACGACACCCAGCTACGACAAACAAGAAATACAAACAGACCGAAAACTATACACACACACAGCAAAACCAAAAAAAGAAAGCAAAAGACCCAAACAAAACGCGATAAAAAGAATGAGACAGACTTCGAAACCCGACACAAAAACAAACGAGCAAACGACGACACGGCTCTCAGACGACGCGAAGGCACAGACTGAGACAAGTCAGACTAGATGCAAGGACAAAAACACAGCCAACGGAAACAAGGGAGAGGACAACCCCGAATCGACAATGACACGAGGCGACGAGGAACGACATCAAGTCAACACCTATGGAAGACGTCTCAAGAAAACATCCCGCGGACAGAAACCAGAAACAAATCCAAACTACCATCACAAAATAAAGTACAATAAACCAAAAACCATACACACGAGCCCAAAACTACAGCCCAAGCCACTACGCACAAAAGCCCAAACTCCTCACAACATCACAAGCGACGAGCAAAAAGCCACACAACCCAACGAAACGAACGCCAAAACCAAATGCACAAATCCGCAACATCGGACCATCCTAAAAGACAAACACGCGGGACAAAAACAAAGAAGAAACAGGAAGGACAAAGAGACAAACGACACACTCATGAATAGAGGATACAAACGAGACGCGACAACAAAAAAGAACGAAACAAACAAAACCACGGAGAGCCCCGACGGACCCCAAAAAAGCAGCAATAACCGGAGCAACCCCATCCCACAGCCCTCAAAACACAAATGGCGACTAAGGCATAAAACAAGCAAAGATAACAACATCCGCCAAGTAATCTAAACAACAAAAGAAAGCAAACTTCAACGAATGCAAGACACTCGCCCCAACCACACCCGAACCACCGAAACCCGGGCACACCGACATACGGAAGCCACCAAATTCGGCGGCAAAAGACATAAGCACAAATCACAGACAACCACGACGGAGACAAAGCCCTTCCAGCGATACGGCAAGACGCGGCACCAAACACCAGACCATCGCTGGCACACCAAAACGAAACAGTCCGCCCACAATAACCGAACAACCCGAGAGAACGAAAACAAACAACCCCACTAACACGACAAGCTTGAAGATACCTGAAAAATTCACAACTACAAAAGAAATGCCGCACACCAAAACCCCCAAAAGAACACAAAACGACAGCCGGGCACACCGGTCAACCAGAAAACCGAGAACAACAAAAAGGCCCTCGAGCCCCGAACCACTGACCAAACGTGAACAAGCCAGCATAACAACATGCGCAAACAACGGCCGGAGAACATCTGAGGAAAGGACATCCTACCCGAAAAAACGAAGGACGCAACCCAAGCCAAGTCTCAAAACGCCGCCCCGACCAGAGACAACAAATCACCTCAGAGGCCAACCCCAGAAAAACCAACAATGAGCGCCTGCCAAAAAATCAAAAATCACACAACCCGCACGCCACACAGACCCAACAACCGACACAAAGGCGTCCACAAAGAGAACACCAACAAAGACCTTCAACCCCCGAGACCCGTACCTCCGCGCAACAACGACAGAAAAAAACCCCGAAAGACCCCTACCAAGGCCGTCGTCATGATGACCAAAGAACAAAAAACCCCATAACGAAGACAAACCCCGCAAACCACCAACAGTACCCAAGAAATACCAACCCATAAAGCAAGCACACGAAATAAAAACAGAAACAAGGACAACAATAGGGAAGTACAGAAGTAAAACGAGACATTAAATCAAGAACTCGAATGAAACAGCAACACCGAGACCCTACGAGGACGCGATCAAGACACACCAATCCAAAAGAACATCCCACGAGAATGCAAAAAAAAAACCAAGCCGGGAAAAGACAATACGCCAGACCACTAGACGAGCAAAAAACCATCTGGAAAACAAAAAACCAGCAACGCCAAAAACGGCACCAAACCCCGGCCACTACAAAAAAATGACAACGCACCTAGCGATAGCACGATTCCCAAACAAACAGCCACAAGAAACAAACAGAAGAACGCCGAAAGACATCTGAAAATAACCAAGACCCCCGCCGACACCAACGAACCCCCAAGATACGATCTAACCAACAAACTCGAAAACAGACCCAGCCACCAAAAAACATCAAACCCACGACAAGAACAAAGAAACAATCGACACACGCGTGCATTCAAGCAAAGCACAAACAAAACTTCGAAAACACACGCAAAGAAGACACAAAAAAACCACGCACGATGCCGCGCGAACCCAACGAAACCGAGGAGCGCAGGTGACACTCCAACGAACATCGATCAGTCCCCGAAGCGGCGCAGTTCCCGCAAACAGACAGCGCGAACGACAAACCCCGGCACCACCAAGGACCCCAAAGACGGTCCACAAAATACCAGCAAACATACCGAAACGAGCTGGAAACACGCGCCGCAGACCCCCCCCCACCACAGAAAGATAGCACCATCGAAGCCCACTAATCATCTAGACGAGAAGCCAAAGACCACCTCAAAAATCCCAGACAGCCAAGGGAAAGAAAAAGGCCATCCAGCGAAGGGCAAACATGTAAGAAGAAAAGCGGAACGTAGTACGCGAGACGCCAACCAGCGCGCAAGAGTATAACAAACATGGAAAACCAGAGCGTAAACAAAACCACATAGCCCCCAACACCAACAAGTAAGATACAACAAAGATAGATAAGGATGAAAAAACAAACCTGAAACACCAGCAGAGCACAGACAAACATACGCGAGAAAGGCGAAAACACGAAGCGGAGAAAGGCAACAACAACAAAAATACATCCGCGAACGTCACCGGTTTCCAAAGATAAAACTCCGCGCACCAAAACCGGGCCACACAACAAGACATTCGAAACACCATGACGACACGGGAAGGCAGGAAGGAAGCGAAGCGATCGCCGTCGCACAACACAAACTCGACAATCGACAACAAAGAAGAGAACACCACTAGCACAGACAAAAGAGCCACAAGCACACTGGACAAACTAGTCCACCTCCCCATCTGCACGACAAGCCCCACAAGAAACTCACGCAAAAGAGGCACCGAAGAAAAAACGAAGAACGCCAAAACGAGCCACAGACTCGCCACTGCGCTCCAGGTCAATAAGAAAGAGTACAGGCCGGTCAAGATTTCACCAAAAAACGACGAAATTAGAACGAAAGACTAGAAGGAGGCACGCCAAAGCCAAAAACTTCCAAGCACAAAATGCAGGCAAAAAACCCCAACACCCACCGAACAACCAACAAAACTCACAAAGAGCATCAAAAAAAACAACAAGCCGAAGGCGGAACCCACAAACTGATCGACGGATTAACGCTGTGAACAAAGCCTCAATGTCAAAACAAACCGGCGCCAGAGCCAGAAAAACCGACCCCGAAAGAACGTCCCGATAGCCTGGAAAGCAAAGAAACAATAGGTAACCAAGGCTCCGCCAGGAAAAACGAGGATAATCATGAACACCTCGGCAAAAAAACAAAGGACCATTGGGCATGACCGCACCAAAAAAACGAGAAGCCAAAACGAAGAAAACAAGGCTTGCCAGCCCACAATCGCCCCAACAAAAACAACCCCAAACCAACAGAACGCCGACAAGCAACCGCAAAGAACCCCAAGGACAAGCACGGACACGCGCGAACAGAGAACAGGACCTCGAACCAAAAAAAGAGATGTGAGGGGGACACGGAACAAAACCCCGAACCCACTTGCCAAGCCGGTCAACAACGGATACACGCGAACCGGCCTCAAAACATCAACGCAATAGTCGAAAACCGAGAGCGAGAAATTACACGACACCGTTCGCCACAGCGACCCACGTGTTCGATGGACCTGGGTTCCGAGCGTCACCTTGAGCAGAGACCATCCATAATGTGTTTCGACGCTTTTCAAAGTATTCCTGGATATCATTTGGAGAGCCGCTCTCTGCGGGATACGGATAATGAGTTATTACGCTGAGGCCCCCGATCGGAAGATTAGCCTCACCTAAACCACTCTCCTCAGAGAAGCCAAGAGCTTTCATCCAGCGGATTGCGTGCCTGTGAGGAAGTAGCTTTAGGTCACGACCCCTTTCCCCGGCGAGTTCGCAATATTCTTGCCAATGTCGAGAAGCGTGAAGTCGGGTTGCCAATGGAGGCACAATGTCAGGTTCCTTGATGATGGGTTTATTCTGATCAGACGGTGCTGGAACTTCGAACCTCAGCTCCGCGTTGAGTGCACTTAAACACGCTTGTGCAAGGCGAAAGTTTTGAGTCGGGGACGTCAGTTCGGGCAAAAGGGTACTGAGGATAAATTCGGTTTTCTCCCAGTAAAAGTCCCCTCTCTCGCTCACACCCTTGCTGGTGTCACGATTGCTTCGAAATGAAGCCGCCAGGTTTTTGGGATCCTCCAGGGCATCGCTGAAGCTCTTATGGTTGCATCGCATAACATCATCCTCGTCCTCGTCCTCGTCTTCGCTGTCGCCGTCGTCCGTAGGTCCCGTCCTCGCCACAACGGATATAAGGTTGTCGATCGCACGTCCGATGGAGTTACTATTGGTCGACGAAGCAAGTAGGCTAATGAGTTCATTCCGGCAAAGAGATTCCTGTTGGAAGACCAAAAACGCGAGGACGAGGTACATGCTTTCACGCTCATGATCAGTCTTGAGGGATCCATACGTGTCAATGAGAATTTGTGCATATAAAGCCCTGATTGGATCAAACGCCTCGCTTGAATTGTTCCAATGCTGCATGTTTCCGAGCACATCTTGCAGTCGACCTTCAGGATCACCCTTCAGTCCGACCACATACCTAACGACCGTGGTCGCGAAGATGAATAAACCAGCAGCGTATGTCACTAATCGTTCGACCTCGTCGACTGTGGGCCATGGTCTCTCTTTTATTCCGTGGACACGCGAAATTTTGCTGAACTCGGCCAACAAGTACGTCCTAATATCCCGCGACGCCGCTGAATCGACATCCAATCCACTAGGAAGAACTATTTGTTCACTGACTCCTTCAGCTTTTAGTTGGCGGACAATGACCGATTCAGGCCGGCTGAAGACGATAAGTTTGCATGAAGGGGGCAAGCTATGCCAGTCGGCGATCGTGTCCAACAGCTCAATGACGTCGTCCTGTGTCTCTAAAAGGCATTCGTCGAGAGCGTCGATGATGACAACGGGGCCGGGTTCTGATGAGCCGGAATGGGCGAGTGAGTAAATATGAGTGAGCGGAATGACGATCAGGTCGTTGAACTGCTGCTTAACACCTTCAATTCTCTTCCCCTTGCTGAGCGCGCGCGTTTGCAAGAGGTGCTCGCGATAGCTGGGAAATGACTGCGCGAGTTGATACGCTACGCTGCGCCATATCGATTGGGGATCTCGGTCTCCTTGGCGCCTGATGAAGAAAACAGCGGGTGACTTCACTCGATTGTTTTCAAGGCGACTAACGGTGGTGCTCGATAGTGCAGACTTCCCCACTCCCGGCGCTCCAGAAATCCATAAGATGTTTTTCCCGTTCGAATTGTCGATCCAGTCCTCAATCTGCTTGAGTATGCCTTCACGAGTTCCACCGTGGCATTCGTCAGGTTTTCGCGTCTCTACGGGCTGGAGGAATTGAACAAGAGCACTTTCCGCTACAGTGTCCTGTTGAGTGTCTTGATGCATTGAATCCGTTAGATTTACTTCTCAATTTCACTTTGTTTCACACGTACTGCGCACTTGCTTAGTGTCTCCCGCGGATTCCAACATAATCATATTGTGAAGCTTTTCACCGTTCCTTTCAAAAATTTTCTCGAAGCTTCCCAATTCTTTCTTGTCCAAATGAGCCTTCAATATACGTACTGGGAGGAGTAGTTATGAGCAATTGCGATTCATCGGATTTCTTTTCAAAAATATCTTACCTCCCCCACTCATCTTAGTGAGCTTGCAAACATAAATCTGAAACCTCAGATATTCCTTCACCATGCTTCTAAGAGCATCCTTCGAATATTGGAAGTCCGCTATATTTTGCACCGCATTGAGCTGTTCTAAGTTTTTTTTCATGTTTTCCACGAGACTCTTGACTCGGTCCGTGAAAATATGCTCGTTCTGCATCAACTACGGAAACTAGAGTGAGGCAGGGGAATGGACATGAAACATTCCAAGCAAACCTGTAATGGGAGCAACACGATGGATGCCACTGCTTGCACTATTGGGTGAATCTAAGGTAGCGTAGTAAGGTTAGAGTCATTTGCAAGATGAATTGTCAATACCTTCGAGACACCTTTCAAGGAGTCCGTCACGATTTTGATTGCATCGGCATTATCAGCCAAGGTGCCGAGAACACTCTTCATCGTCGTCACGTCGAGTCGCGATAATTCGTCTGTGGCCTTATCGTCGCTGCCAATCAATTTCAACTTCTCATCTGCGCATTCCCCCATGTCCTCGAACTGGAGAAACACAGCCTCTTGTAAGCGAAAGATTCACGTCTTGCAAGGTTTAGACGTACAAGACTTTGAAGCGAGACTTGGAAAGATAACGATCCGTATTTGCAACGCTTAGGATATTTGCCTTACATGAAACAGTGTCATTCCTTCGTTTGGATGATTGTGCGTATTAACTTACACGACTCGCTTGAATCAGTGGGGTTTCTTGTGCCAACGTGCGTCACGAATTCGGACACAGCCAGTTCTTCGGTCTGTTCGGGGCCTTCGGGTTCCCAGATCAACTTTTCTCTTCGCGACCACGGCAAGTTGTTTAGGCGAAGCTGTATGCGTAGCTTCTCGTCGTCAAACGCAATGCTTTTCTTTAATGTCAGTATAGTGAAAATATAGCATTTGTACCACTGTAGACGTACGTTCGTTCCGGAAAATTCCACACATTTTTATTTTTGCCGTACCTCTTCGTCTCGACCTCTTTGTCACCAATCAAAGCGAAGACGCTATTTGGTCTCGCACCACCATTGGACGGAAATTCGACGCCTGTTGTATAGCATCACCCGATGCTGGATAGGGACACGAAGACAGGATACTCACTGTGAATCGTGACACTTGATACGAGACAAGTTTGTCAGAAAAAGCAAGGCATTGGCACTCTCTACTCACTATTTCTTGCCAGAGAAAACTTTGCACAAATTTTCAAGGTTGGACATAGCGAATGACGACTTGCACCAGTGACGACGAGATTGCAGTAGGTGAACAAGGGGGACGAAGTGCGTGGGGGTGCTTCGAGTTCCTGTTTGTTCCTGTTTGTCGTCAGTGCTGTATTATAGTTTTGTCGTGTTAGATAAGGGGCACTGTATTTGAGATTGAGATTAAAATAGAAATACCTTGCGTGAAGCCAGCAAAGCAAACCAGCTGTGTAATGTGACAAAATCGTCTGATCACAGCGAATGGGATTGACGACTCGTCTTCGAATGCCGGTTCAACGAAAAACGTCGAGGTAAATAGATCCATGACGAACAGTTCTCTCAACTCGCCAGAGCTTTGGCACCTTTCCTGTGAATAACGAGCGCGGATCGCGCCTATTCGTACCGCCCCCTCATACCTCCGGA
Source organism: Schizopora paradoxa (assembly GCA_001020605.1). Taxonomy (NCBI): domain Eukaryota; kingdom Fungi; phylum Basidiomycota; class Agaricomycetes; order Hymenochaetales; family Schizoporaceae; genus Schizopora; species Schizopora paradoxa. Next base: position 52,583 of record KQ086025.1, read on the forward strand.
TCTCGTCTTGAGGCTCCATTCGTCCATCCTTGTGCATTATCGAAGAACGTGCCGATATGCGTGCATGGCATGTTCCCGTTTTACGTCCTTTCCTCGCACGTTGCACGGAAGGCGCTGCATTACAGCGAAATGGCAGAGCGACGAATTCCCGACGACATTCGAAATTTGTGTCAAACAAGTTCGCGAAAAAAGCGATTTGTCCCAAGGTTGATCAGTATTCACGCTTGGAATCTGAACACCCTCCGCGTGAGGAAGAGGATCGATTGCAGCGTAGGAGACGCCGCGAAGTTGAGAACACGAGAAGGGCGGAGGATGCGTCAACTTACAACATTTTCGGCGTCGGAAGTGAATCCGTAAAAGGTCGTAAATTTGATTCATACCTAGAATTTGAACCTTGGATGGATGAGAGTGCTGTAGTTGGCTTTCGCAGCCACGGCATCACCCATGTGACAAACGAGGACAGACCCAAGTTGATTTACGATCCGGGAAAATCCTCTCCCAGAACGTCTTTACGTTTACCTTACGGCGAAAGCGCGCTAGACCTGTGATGTGCGCCAAAATTGCATTTCACCGGTCTTCGATTGCCTTAGATTTGAAGTCGAGAGCTCTGGGAAGCGACTGCTGGCAGGCTGGCTTTCAAGCTAATGAGCGAATCAGCTCCGTCGAAGAGGGTTGGGAATAGGACAGTGGTGATCGCTCACTCTTTTGAAAGAGGGGTGGTATCAGGGGAGTGGCTGGCGGAGGGTTTCATGTCGGCCTCTTCTGCAGCATTTCTGCAAACTCGTGGAGTTCGAATATATGATAACTCAGATTAGTGCTATCGGCAAATTTTCGGCGCTTGAACGTCCTCCGAACGGGGTGCTGGACGTGAGGATCAGACCGACCAGCGATGAGCGACGCGTGACGTCATCATGATGATCGAGGGAAGCCTTCGATGTTCAACGACCAGGAGACAGCACCTCGCTGAATCCTGAAGATGCTCGTTCACAGAGGATAGTACCCTTGGACGTCGGAAGGGGCTGACGCATCGTAATCCATTCGAGATAGGATGGTGTTAGCCTCATTACGGGGGTGGCGAATGTTGAGATTGGGATGCAAGTCAATTGAGTCATGCGCTAGGTTGTCCTCTCATCTTGGGCGATCAATTGTGGTCCAGTTCGCGACGGGCTGACCTAAAGCCTTGACAGCATCGATTTCTTGCCAATGTCAAATGTGTAGATGATTCACGAGAAGGCCAGTCGATCCCGAGGTCTCTCCTCTTCTCGGGTGGAGGAGACATCGCAATGGAACTTTGGAGGGCGTCGAGTCCACCGACGGTTCCATGGTTGTTTTGGGTATTCCGGACGGACGGCTTGATCCCGGACAGACGAGGCCTCATCGTGAAGGGATGGTTTGTCGAGACATCGTGGTTCTGCAAATTAGAGCCGCCAGCCCCGCTTGCTCGACTGCCCTCAAATTGCGCTTTCCGAGTGGTCGAGAGACGCGTATAGCGCGCCATAGCGGCTAAAGAGAATAGATGGCGATTGATAGCACGTCTCAGAATATCGGACAGAAGTCTTCAAGGCGGAAAAAAAAATTATGAGAATTTTTACAGTCGCGACGAGAAAAGTCTGAACGCACCTCGTCAAAGACATCCCTGTAAATACATCTCCCAGCTCCAGCCAGCGCGTCGAACAGTCCTCCCCTACATCATTCGTCGACTCCACCCGATTCCGAGTATCCGCGACGCCTCGCCAGTAACGTACCCGCCGACGACGACCTCACGCCGTCTATCCGGTTGCTGAGAAGAATAGCCTTGCAAGTCATGGCTGCTTAGCTTCACCTCCTGGCCTCGAAGATACCCATTTTCTCGAGCGCCGCGCCACGTTAATAGCATTCGCATCGACCGTCCGTGAAGAGTCGGATAGGACTGCGTGGAGGAGGGGCAGCAGGCGCATTGGGGATGGACAGGAAGAGAGAATGATGCAGGAACGAGATGGGTGCCAAACTTTCAGCGACTCGAGTGTTCGAACGACAGATTTTCGGTCCTGATGAATTTGAAGTGGGCTGGCCGCTGACGGCCAGGTTGATATTTCGGCGATGAAACTTCGTTGTTGCTCATCGAAATTCTTGAAATCCTCTACAGGTGTTGTCACTACGTGCAAGGCCGCCTATTTCTCCGACAGATATTCGTGAGAGAGACATCTATATAAGTTATATATTTGGACGTTGATTTTTCAAAGAAATAAGCTGAAAGATATTGTAACTCTGTATAAGGCTATTCAGGAGAAAGATATTCTATGCTAAAATAGGGACTCTACTTCGGGCGGAAATAGGCCTCAACTGAATTGATTTGAGGCTATTTCTCGAAGAAAGATTGTGCCTATCTTGGACAAGGGTATTTCTCAACAAAATAGACAAATAAATAGATACCATATGTAGAACCCTATTACTGAGGAAAATGTGAGCAAACATAGGGTCGCTATGTTGATGCGTCTCTCACGAGTGTTTCTCGCCAAAATACCCGGACTTGCACGTAGTGTGTTGTTCGCTCGTCGCCAGCAGGTTTCGCACGGGCCACGCGAGCAACTTCGCTCAACGCTCGCTCAAATTTCTCAAGACTCAAGAGCTTTCTCTTCCTCTCGATCGAGCTCTTCTCCTCTTCATCAGCGCTGAGTATTCCCTGGGGCATCGACGCCGCACCAAACTCACTGTATACCGAGGCCGCATCACGTCTTTCTAAGGATAACCCTCGCGAAAGGAAGACCGAATTGCTCAAATGACTGGAGAAGAACGTTGGAGACGTTGGCAGATGAGGTGAAGTCAAGTCCAAGTCCGATGACGTTCGCTGTGATCTGGAAACCGAAGCAAATCTCTCGCACTGGAACGATACACAAGAACTGAAGCTATGGATGTTAGCGTTGTGAGCTCTTCGTGCTGTGGGCTGGCATCTCTGCGGAGCTCTGACGGGGTCATTCGGAGAAGAGAAGGGCTCAAGACATATCTTCTGACGAAGACGAAGATCCTCTCCATTTCTCGCAGCGGACCATCGGCTCATCCTGAGGTCTCTAACCTCGCCACGGAAGCACGGTTGCAGCATAATGAACATCCCGTACGGACTCGCGCTAGCGGCGCACAAGCTGTTCGTCAGCCACACATTCCTTCGCCAGTACGAGCATTTGGGGTTCCTCGAAGACGACGACTGCCCGCCTCCTATAGCCAAAACACTGTCAGCCAGGCTCTCTCGGCTGGCACCTTCGGCTGATGCATCTCTGGTATTCAAGGAAGCGTCGTCGATCACTTTAAGGTGGCTGACTCAACGCGCCGTCGATTGACCCCACCCGGCTTGGCCATGGGATGCATCAAAAATTTCAAGACGGACTGGACGGATGTCAACAACGGGCGCCTAGACGCTGGTGAAGACAAGCGGCGAAGGAAGCGCACTCTGGTCTGCAGCTCGGAATTCCAGGAACGGATCCACAAACATTCTCTGAATATCTATGCTTCGCCTGGACACACACGTCTTGGAAATGCGATTCGGTGCGTCATCATTTGCGTTTGGGATGAAAATGCCGAAGCTGGCTCTGCGACTTACTGAAAGATACGCACAACGCCGGCTTGAAAGCTGCTAGATACGTCGATGGACATTCTTCGGCATTGAGTTTTACTACAACATTCGAACAACCTTCAGAGTCGCACCGCCTTCTGCGGCACCCCGTTCTCTCAACCAGTGCTTCGATATTCTTCCGATCTGAGTTGTGCTTGGTGAAGGTGCACCCGCCTTGTCAAACTGAGAGATTTTTACACGCTGATTAATATTTTTCCAGACGTCAATGTATTTGTCTGCGTAAAAGAAACAGAGTCAAGGCTACGGATTTCAATATTTCGCGTTCGAGCCTTAGATTCACATCGCTCATCTTCATGTTTCTTATTTTAGAGTAACAACGATACAACTTTTCGAGTCAGGTGCTTTCTCGCAACGGTGAATCCGTGCAACGATCCAAGATCGGTTGCCGGTCATATTACCTCAGGTGCCTTGACGTGCGCACCTTTTCGAACGAAATCGCACCAGAAACGCCCGTGTGGCTGACGCTGGAGGCTCCTAGCAGTGCCTTTCGCACTTAAAGGACGGCACGCTTTCAGCACTTCTCAAATACACCCGTCGCAAATGACTCTCCGAATCACCTTCTGCGGCTCGTCAAGGCGTACTTTACAGTAAGCCCTCACCTTTGATTCCGAAGTTCGAATCATTGATTACGGCCTTGACGTTGACTCAAAATTCGAGACGTCGGGTTACATCCCTCGACTACCCTCAAAAAGGTTCACCCTTCGAAGCGCTCTGCGCCCACGCAGCGAGGTCCAAAGCGAATGGCGAAAGATACTTACCAACTTCTTTATTATGATTCCGAGAGCGCTAAAATTTCATTAGCGAAAACGATGCCCGACGACTGTCTGCAGTGAGTGAGACAAATGTTTGGCAGGTGTGACGATGAATGCGGGGGAGAACATCGACGTTGTGGTAGCGCTGGGATGATTCTAGGATGCGACGCAGACCGAACGATTCAAAATTACCTTCTATGCGAATTCAAGGAATCATCCCTTCGATGGAGGTTCAATAAGTTTGGAAGCTATGTTCGCCAAATGTCTCACAACAAACCCAAGACCATCCACACCATGCTTGAATTGTAGTTGCGGTCTCGACTCGCAAGCGCGCAATGACGCACATTTATCACGAACGGTGAGTAGTACTTCTCATTATTAGTAATCTTAAGGCGAAAACCTTTGGAATCTTGACAGGGATACATTCAGTGAGAGCGAATCCTGAAGATGGGACCTTTGTTGCAGATCTACTAGGAAAAATCGGTGATAGGTCGAGAAGGTCAATGATCCCCCGATCCGACTCTCGGTTCGAAAGAGGACTCCTCTTTCGAACCGAGTGTTCATGACTTCGCAAAGTCTCTCAAAGAGATATATTTGTGAGTGCTGAGTCACTTACATGTAGTGTTATGATGTCCCAGTATTCACATACCGATCCCGACGAAGTCAATTAGTAAAAATTCAACCAATTTCCTTTCCTCTATTTCTTTTATACAGATTTGGACTATCACTCAAATCTGCCAATATCGTTCATGTGATCTACCCAATACGAGGATGCGTACTTCAAGGCTTTGGATACATTCGCCGGATCCCCGTCCTCCGCATGGATTGTGATTACACTGCAACGTTGGGCAGTTGAATTGGAGTCTTTATCTGTTTGTGCCCCAAGTGACTTCTTCATGCATCGCAGACAGGCATGGGTGAGGCGAAGGGTTTGATTTGATCTGGTGAGATGCTGAACAAAGGACTTGCTGTAGCCTGAGGGACGGAAATCTCCGAGGTTGCGTACAACAACCTCGTAATACCAGTGGATGAACTCAACCACTTCGTCCGGCGCGCCGATTTTCAAGATGGGTGAAAGGTTGTTTAGTATAATGGAAATGTCGCGCATTAGCAGTTCGCCAAGTTCTCTACGCGAGAGTGGTGCCTTCTGGAAGGTCAGAAACGCGAGAATGAGAAACATGCTTTCGCGCTCCTCATCGGTTTCCAAATGTAAATGTGCGTGCATCAGAATATGTGCACACAATAACTCATGTATGTCACCGTGGTAGTCCTTGAAGGCTCGAAGGACATCGTCAAATCGACTTCTGGGATCGCCACCCCGACCATCGACAACAAATGCAACGACAGTGGCTGCCCAGAGGAATGAGCGATTGGCATATTCTACCAACTCGTGGATCTCCCCATCTTCGGGCCATCCCTCCCGTTCGACTTTCTTGAATGCGCCCACAAAGAGGGTCCAAATGTCAACCATTGTTTCCTTTGACTCGTCTCTGCTATCCAGGTCGATATGGTAGGTCCCGTCGAACTCTCTCGCAATGTCGTTGTCGTTTAGACTCGTGACTATAAGCCTGCATGACGAAGGCAGACTCTTCCAATCAGCAACGGTCTTCAAGAAATCCTGACGTCTGCGGTAATGACACTCGTCGAGAGCGTCAATGACGACAACAATTAGAACGTTGAGTCGTGAAAGTGGTGTTTGTATCAAGGCATCGAACAGATCATTGGCATTGAGATCCTTTGTGTCCGTGGACAGAACACCCGACTTCGAAAGAAATTCCCTGTAAGCTGGGGAGGAAAGAGCAAGTCGGAATGCGATGGTGCGCCAGACCGATCGAGGATCGTCATCGACGTCTTCGGAAAGGAAGAAATGGGCATTGGGTATGACGTCACCAAACTCCGTTGAGTTCAAAATGGCGACAACGCTGCTTGCGATCGCAGTCTTTCCCGTTCCGTCATTACCAGAGATCCATAGAATGTTGCTGTCTGACATCTGAGAATCCCTTAGCCTCGTTACTCAGGCTAGCGTACGCTATCGAAATTGCTGTTTCGGGACTGCTGCGCAGCATAGCGTAGCTAGCCTGGCAATTGCCGGGACGCGTATATAGGCGGATAGCGGCGCTTGAAATCGCCTCGACGCGCGCACCGTTTCCCAATTCGGCGACGAAACGATGGCACGCTCGACGGTGCATTCGTCGCCTTCCTCCTCATAATTATCGTCGTCTTTCGTGTTCTTTAGTCTACGAACCTCAATGCAACACTTTTAAACAAATCCCGAGCATGTCTGAAGCGGAACCTGGCGTCTCGACGACCCCAGCAGGCCTCCATCTCGTCTCATCCGCTGGGCATGAGAGGATCCACCCTGGGCCCCTTGGTACTCTTCCTACGAGACTTGAAGTATACTCGACGACATCGCGGTCTCAGATCGACACGTACGTACGGAGATCTGGATGATCCAGATGCATCTCTCGACGTTCCCGTGGGTAGACACTTTCACCGCTGCCGTCGATGCAGAAACACCAGGTGCGTGAATACGACTCTAAGATTGAAGACTCGTACAAACGTTTCCCCCCGTTTCCTCAAAGCTTTTCGAAAGCTCCCCATTTGCACGGAGTGTTAGCCGATTAGACGAACTACATGTCATCGAAAACACAAGGCGCGTAGTTCAAGGAAAGCAGTACGCCCCACGCATTGTTCACGCCCTTCCTGTTAATAACGAATGTTCTGCAACTTTCGACAGACTCTATTGCTTCTATGTTATACAGAAGCATTAGCGACTTCAAGAATGCCGCTTTGTGTTAAGCAGAAACTGCGGTAGCGAATCACTCGTCGGCAAAGCTATTCCAGTAGGCTCAGCGGGTTGGAAAATATACACAAAAGCTTTATATTTATATTAAAATGCATCAAATATCAAAATGCAACCATTTCTATTGCCAGACAGTCATTGAGAGTCTTGTTCTTGCTGAGTTGTTGCTCGTCGAGCGCGCACTTTTTGACGCGTCGAGTCCGGAGAAAACCGATAAATTTCAAGCGCCGCTACCCGCCTATATACGCGTCCCGGCGTTTCCCAGGCCAGCTCCGTCAAGACCGTTATCATAGGAGCGGACTGAGTAACGAGGCTAAGAATCCCTCGGACCCGCGCCTGCACCAGCGAACGTTGAATTTGCGCTCTCACCAACAAATTCAATGTTCGGTTTAGCCGGCACCGCATCCGTTACCCACTTCTTGATTCTTTCAAGAACGGATACCCGTGTTTTTTCAAGGCACGCGGGAGGCAGTTTTCGAAAACTTGGCGCGAGGAGTTGCTCGAGCTCTATGCGCTCGGCTTCTAGGATTCCACCAGGTGAGGTCGGTTTGCGTGGTTCAGCCCCAGCTTGCGTCGTTGGATCGACGATTATCTTACGGTGCTCCATTTCCGTTATGTGACGTGTGGAAAGCAATCGGCCTGCGTCTTCGTTGCTTCTCAAAAACTCTTCTTCCAATGTTTCTTGACATTTTCTAAAGTGTGTTTCGAAGTCCCTTTGCAGTCCGTTTTCTACAAATAATCGTTAGCGCGATGTGAGCACACTGATCCTTTGGCCTAGAGGCCACGACTCACCAGAATTAATCTCTTTAACAGTTAGATTTAAAGACTCCATCCATCGAAGGGCATGCTTGTAGGGATGCAGGTGAAGATTGTTACTCGCTTCTCCGGCGAGTTCGCAATATTTTTGCCAATATCGAGAAGCGTGTTCCAGAGAGGAAGTGCCATCGACGGTTTGTTTGAATGGAATTTCAGCCTCTTTATACGGGGATGGAAAATCGAACTTGAGTTCCACGTTGAGTGCATGCAAACAAGCTTTAGCGAGGCGGAGACATTGGGCGGAGCGGGTCAGTTCGGGCAAAAGCTCAATACGGAAAGTGTCGATTTTCTTCTTCCCTTTCTCGCTCCAGGTTTCGTCAACATTATAATGAAATGAAATCGCCAGTGTTTCCGGTTTCTCCAATACGTCGCTGAAGCTCTTGTGGCTGCAACGAATGAAATGACCGTCTCTAGGGTCTGGCTCTGCGATGACGGGCATCAGGTTGTCGATAGCACTGGAAATTGAAGACTCGTTGGTAAAAGGAGAGAGAAGACGAATGAGCTCATCGCGGTGAAGAGGTTCTTGTTGGAAGACCAAGAACGCAAGTACGAGGCACATACTTTCGTGCTCATCCGGATTCTTCAAGGATCGGTGCATCTCGAAAAGGATTTGAGCATATAAAGCCCGTATTGGATCGAATGCCTCGCTTGAGCTGTCCCAATGCTTCATATTTTCAAGCACATCTCGCAGTCGACCCTTAGGATCTCCCCTCAAACCGCCCACATATTTGATGATTGTGGCCGCAAAGATGAATAAACCCGTAGCGTAACCGACCAACTGTTCGACCTGTTCGACTGAGGGCCACGACTGCCCTTGTATACCGTGACTACGCGCGATCTGGTCGAAACCAGCCACCAAGAACGTCTGTATATCCTTCGATGCTTCGTCCGTGACATTCACTCCACTTGGAAGAACAATCTGATTGCATACATCATCGTCCTTTAGTCGTCGGAAGATGAAAGATTCAGGCCGGCTGAAGACGATAAGCTTGCACGAAGGGGGCAAGCTTTTCCAGTCGGTGATCGTGCCCAAAAGCTCGATCACGTCGTGCTCCGTCTCCAAAAGACATTCGTCAAGAGCGTCAATGATGACAACGGGGGTGGTTATTGAGAATCCGGAATGGCCGTGTCGGTAAATATGGGCGAACGGAATGGCGATCAGGTTGTTGAATTGCTGCTTAACACCTTCAGTTCTCGTGTCCTCTCTAAGCCTTTTCCAGAGATGCTCTCGATAGCTGGGAAATGATAGCGCGAGCTGATATGCTATGGTGCGCCATACCAATTGGGGATCTCGGTCCCCCTGGCGTCTGATGAAGAAAACAGCGAGCGGACTCGATTGCCTATCTCTGAGGAGACTAACGGTGGTGCTCGATAGTGCAGACTTCCCCACTCCGGGCGCGCCAGAAATCCATAAGATATTTTTCTCGTCCGAGTTGTCGATCCAGTTCTCAATGCGCTTGAGTGCGCCTTCACGAGTCCCATCGTGGCATTCGCGAGGTCTAGATGTAACTACGGGATCAAGAAGTCGACGTAGTCTATCTTCCTCTTGGATACCTGGACACGTTGCATCTGTCAGCCGGCCTTGCATTGCTCTGCTCTTTCTGCACGTACTGAGCACTTGTTTAGTGTCTCCCGCGGATTCTATCATAATCATATCGCGAAGTTTCTCCCCATTCTCTTTGAATTTTCGCTCGAAGTCATCCAGTTCTCTCGTGCCAGCTTGTGCCCTCAATAGACGTACTAAGAAGGAATATGAGTGAATGTTGGTTTTTTTTTGTTTTGGAATTTCTCTCACCTGCTCCACTCATCTTTTTGAACTTGCACACGTAGATTTGAAACCGGAGATAGTCCTTCATCATGCTCCTTAGGATATCCCTCGCGTATTGGAAGTCCTCTATATTCTGCACCATATTGAGACGCTCCAAGGCTTCTTTCATGTTCTCTACGAGAGCTTTAACTCGGCCCGTGAAAAGATGCTCGTTCTTCATCAACTGCGAAAGCACGAGTGAGGTAGGATTTTGGAGATGTAGGATTCAAGAACCAACCTGTAGCGGGAGTAACACGACGGACGTTACTGCTTGCGCAATGGGATGAATCTAACGGCGACTTGAGGTTCGGGTTATTCGCGAGATAAAGTGCAAGTACCTTTGAGATGCCCTTCAAAGAATTTGTCACTGTGTTGAACGCATCGACATTGTCGGACAAGCAGCTCAGTACACTCTTCATCATCTTTACGTCGAGGCGCGACAATTCATTATCATTGTCATTGACCAACTTCAAAGCCGCGTCTGCGCAATCGCCCATATCCTCGAACTGATAAGGTCCAGCTTCGTGTCAACAAGACATACACATCCTGCAAGCTTTAGACATACGAGATTTTGAAGCGAGATTTGGAAAGATACGGATCCGTAGTTGCAACGTTTCGGATACTTGTCTATCATGAAAGAGTGTCATTCTATGTCTTCGGTGATTGTAGGTATGGGCTTACGTGACTCGGTGGGGTCTTTCGACCCAAGGAAAGACATAATTTCGGACACGGCCAGTTCTTCGGACAGTTCTGGCTCCCATGTCAATAGCTCTATTCGCGACCGAGACGAGCTGCTCAATCGAAGTTGTAGACGTAATTTCTCATCGTCGAAGGCGATTCTTTGATTGGTCACATTAGCACAGGATAAAGTATTTCGACCATCATGGACGTACGTTCGTTCTGGGAGAATCCAAGTACTTTTACTTTTCTTGTCACCCTTCGTCTTGACTTCTTTGTCGCCAATTGAAACGAAAACGCTCTTGGGTTTCTTCGCGCCGCCATTCGAGGGAAACTCGATACCTGTTTTATAGCCTCAAACGACGCTAAATGGACATGACGGCAGAGTGTATTTACTGTGGATCGTAACACTTGATACGAGAAAATCAGTTGTCAGACCAAGCAAGGCAACAACGAACTCTTTACTCACTATCTCTTATTAGAGTACACTTTTAGCAGATTTTCAAGGTTCGACATAGCGGCGAAGGACTTGCGCCAGTCACTACGAGACTGTAGGAGGTGGACAAGGACGATTGAGGATGGTGTACGCGCGTACGTGCTTCGAGGTTCTTGTTTGTTCCTGTTTGAGGCGGTCCTGTTTCGCTGTGGTAAAGGGAGGACACCGAGAGTTTGGGGAGAAACTCTACGTGGAGTTTGGCGTAGACTTTTGGGAGAGTTTGTGGTAGAGTCTTTGTAGAGTTTGTGATCTGATCTTCCTCGACGAAAATTTGAAAACTCTACGGTAGAGAACAAACAACCCTACGGCAAACTCTACAGACCTGGGTGTACAGGAAGCGTGACACCTTCTTCTCCATCCTTCGTACAATTTGCACACGAGAAATGAAGGTCCTTGAACGGTATATCGGTTCGAACTTCGGGATGGACGATATCCATCCTTTCTCAAGAGTAAGTGGAATGGGTGAAACGTTGGGTAGAGGATCGAGAAAGTGGCCGCTTCCATCGAGGCCAGCGAAGATTTATGGCGGGCAGAGTGAGCGCTTCGACCGCTAAATACATAATAAAATCTGCAACAAAGAGGTTAGCAGATAATGGCTAACGCAGTGGAGAGACTCTTACTTCAGAATCCAAGCGCGTCGACAATGGGTGGATGCGCGTCGTGGGTCGCGTCGCGTCGGACACATCGGGCACTGCTGGCCACGGCACAGCTTGTCACAGAATGTCACAAAGTTTCCACGCGGCTGGAGAGTTTCCAAAAACTCTACACGGCGGTCTGGTAGACTTTTCGAACTCTACGAGGGCACGCCGTAGAGTTTCAAAAACTCTCTATAGAGTTTTACAAACTCGACGAGAACTCTACGGGAACTCTACAGAAACTCTACGTAGAGTATTTCCCCGTACTTTCTATACTCTGGGTAAAGGGCACTGTAGATTCCTCCGGTGCTTTGCTTCTATCACTTCGCAGATTCATATTAAGAATGCGCTGCAAGAGAACGCGTCCAGATGCAGGAGGATAAGCAAGCAATGAAGAACATGCATGCATCTCCTGTACGTCCTCGTGTCTGACGCTCGCGGTGCTCCGTGCGGAGACAGTGAGATGATGAAGTCTCGTCAATAATTGCAAGTTGCGATAGGTGGTCAAATATTGTCCAGATTGTCGATGCGAAACTTTGAGGGCACGATGAACCAGCCGATTAACGCGGACCTCGGTGACGCTCATCGCCAATTCACCATAAGGAAGCAGACCACTCCCATCTCGAATACAGGTGCTGCGACACTGATGTCGACAAGTACACGAACACGATTGCGGTGAAGATACGTGGAATGGAAGATGCAGAGACCCAAGTCTGGGCGCGAGGTGGGCGGTGAAAGTAGAACTTTGAAGGGAATGAAGGACGCGTGCGTCTATAGGTCACCCACGAGTACGTCTGCAAAAAGCACGCAATTGCGAGCTCGTGAACTGCCTCAATGATAATCGATCTGGGTTAGACCGTCAATGGACCAGACATCTTCCCTTCAGATTCGCCCGAATATGCCTCGAGTGTTTGCATTTTACGACTGGCGATCAGCCTATTGGGATATCCTTTCCAACGACTGCCTGGACTGCCTTCTCGGCGTTAAGCAGAAAACTTCGGACATCATGCTAGGATCCCTACTATCGCCGCGTTAGAAAAGATGTAGGAGGTGAATGTGGCGTACGAGTAGAGGCAGAGATGGTCCGATGTAGCTGCGCGTATGTGAGCGGTGTAGGGAAGGTGTTAGGTATCGGTTTTCGAGTCGCGTTGAGAGTTCATGGACCGAAGACGGAGGGAATTTGCTGATGAGCAAATCGTAGCCTAAACGAGAGTGCCGCCAGCAGAGTTCTGGAGCATACGCGATGTGAGGCTTGCGCAGGTACAGAGCGATATTCGACGCGACGAGAGGCTGCTTTCCTGAATTCGGACGTCAAGCGGGCGACAGCATCAACAATCGCCTTAGCATTTGCATCTGCACGATTTGGGCGGGTAAGATTCGACGTTGGACGCGGATTCGATCAGGATATGATTTTCATAGCGATCTAGCGGTGATATGTCGAAGGATTCTTTGAGTGGTGCACGCCGACCCAGTAGTTCGCAGATCCCGCCCATCGTCGGTCAACTTTCAAGCCGAGGTGCGTGTCAACCTCAAAGGAAAGACCTAGAGTTTTTTTCCAATCGCGAACCATAACTCCTCCATTCCAGTTATCCTCGGTGACCAGTCGCGAGCCAAGAATCATATGATTTCGAGAGGGCTGACGCTGGACGTGAGGCTGACGGTTCTCATGTCCATGTGATCGGGGCGAGTATATCGTCGTCGGCTGACTGCATGATCAAGGCATGACAGATGATACTTGTAAGAGTGAACGCCAGCGTCCGTCCAACGGAAGTGATACGCATCGTAAGGAATATTGTGATGCAACTTGCCAAGCATGTCGATCTGGTCGTCGAATTTGGGGGAGGGAATGGATCAAGGAATTAGGAATGTCTGGCGACGAACGCCTCGCGCCAACGTGATCGCCAGAAGCCTTGGCTTTTCAAAGACCACAAACGACTCTCTACTGGCAGAGCATTCGGCTCCAAAGTTTCTATCAAACAAAGAAGGATCATTCGCCCCTGTGAAGAGCTGAGGCACCGTAGTAGACTCACGATGATATGGTGTCAGCCTCAATCCCATTCTGACAACGACGACGGCGCCTAGCCATGTAGCGAAGTTTTCCTCCTGGTATGAGCATTGTACCAACCTAATTCGCGTCGGGTTGTCCGCGGTGGAATGGGAGTTGCGTTTTCGAACGTGTCCGTTGAAGGGTATACTTCTGCTGGAGGTGCAGCCGCCTCCAACGGAAGTATTATTCTTGATTGCTGGAAATTACGGCTGACTAGCTTGAGAGTAAGCGAACGCGTCCACGTTGTGAAGCGATGGGTCGTTAGGTCATGGAAGTTCTGTGCAGAAGCGACGTCGCGTCACCGCATACGATGTCAGGGCATTCTTGTGATACGACTTGTAGGACGACCGAAGAATGGATAAGGATGGAGCGTTATAGCTGGCACAGTCGAGGGAGAAGAAAGTTCACTTTCAGAAGAATTCCAAAAAAGCATGAGCACGTACCTTATCATAGCAAGAACACTGAATCTTCCTTCAAGCTTCAACCAATACACTCGATAGAATCCTCCAGTCCCCTCTGTAAACCTCAACCAAGATCTCGGGGACCGACGAGATGCTGCACACTGCACACTCAGGTTTACACGCACAGTGAACGAAGTGCGCACTCTCGAGGGCTACGCGACACCTTCGTCGTTAATGAGCGCGTCGGGGCGAGCGCACAGTGAGGCGGACTGTGCTTTTGGAGCCGCACAGTCCAGCAGCAGCACTCGTGTTGTTCGCTGCAAAAACGTTTTCTCACGGGCCATGCGAGCATCCCGAGCACCGATTCCGTCAGCGTCACTGGTACGGTTGTGTTCGACGTTGACGGTGGCTGACGAATCTCACTGTTTCGAAGTATTCTCGTTTGATTCTACGATATAAAGTGGACAAGGCACGGCTCAGGCCGTGGTAGCGAAACTCCAGGCTGACCGTGATGCTGTAAAGACGTGTCTCTCGATGCACCTCATGGGCTGACATCAATCCGCAGCTTCGAACGGACTCGTACTGCAATTGCTATGATTTCTCTATCTTGTCTCCACTTTATAATCTATACGAAGCTCTTCGCAAAGGTGAGCTCAAATGCACTTTGAATATCGCCTCTAAACTCACCGTGGTCAATATGCTCGAATGGATTCTCTGGCTTCGCCACTTGTGCGATCGTTGGACCGAATCGAACTGACGTTGGAACTCATATACAAAAGTCAGCCACACTCGTCGTCGAGTCCCCTCAACGAAGGAAGCCTAAGCTCTTTTTTCGGTCGAGGGCTACCCACAACCGACAATGCTGCGTCCGTGTCAACCTTTGTGGCTGACAAGCCCGTCTGGCATCTTTCGCTGACACCCCCCAGGTCTATAAAGCGGTAGCTATTCCGGACTCTCGTCTCCTCCTACTACTCAACCTCCCAGCCGTGGATCCAACCCCCTGGCATTCAGCGCTCCTCTCTTCATGGTATTGAAGCGCCGCAAGCAAGCTTTTTTGAACATCTAACTAACATCGCATACTAGTAGTAAACAATAACTCGTGCTTTCGCAACTTGGTGAAAAGTGTTGTGCGATTTTTTTTGCCAGCATCTGCTCGCCCTAAATTCGAATATGCGTGCGGTCGACGGAAGCTCTATGGAAAACATAGGGTCAGTACAAATAGAAACTAAAGATGTTTTTTGAACTAGACGCTGACTTAGTGATTCTGAAAAGACAGAAAGATCTTGCAGACAATAGCGACAGTAGGGTATGACTGCTTTTGAAACCTTCTGCGAGCATCTACTCTTTTATGTTCTATCGGTCGCCACGATGTCTCATTCGTCCTGTGACCAAGATAACGGTGCGAGTTTGATGTCTAAATCTTTGAAGCAATTCAATCCGCATTCTTTATTAACACACCGTCCTTTTCCAGCATCGTGGAATCATCCGTAGAATCATCGATTCTCTTCCATGCTTCGCAGTGAAGCCTCTGAAACCGCCACGCTACCCATAAATTTCGTCCAATTAGGTCGACGATGGCGACTCGGAGTTGGCTGTTCGTTATCTCTCCGAGTCGATCACCCACTGTAGAGCATCGATCGCGGAGCTGCCGGAGCAGGTCGAATAGTCTCGTTTCCACTCTTTCGGACGTCGTGTACGGAGACAAGTCAATGGCCAGTCATACAAGCCTCGTATCGTTACCCATTTACAGCTTCAAAGTGAGTGCGTCTCCTCGAAGCCCTGAAGCCCCTCAAAAGAAGACGAAATTGCTTCCATGCACAGCTTTCTGCGGGCCGACACCATGATCGACAGGGTCCTTTGATTCTTGAACGACTGACGTCACTCAGACTCTCTTGCACAAGTCCTTGAAGTCGCAGCGTAACGTCCTTCTCAAGTTTGTGTGGCTGACTTCTGACGATGGTACCTCTTAGGCGTGCGCTTCCAAGTTGGAACCTGAATTGAACAATTCGAAGTCGCCTACGACACAATTTATTTCAAGAAATCTTACCTTCGATTGAAACTCGATAGGTTTGAGGTCTGTGATCGCCAAATAACTTACGACAAACCCAGGGTTATTTGCACCGTGCTAGAACTGTTGTTAAAATCTTGCTAGGTGAGCAGTGCTTCTCAAAATCTCAACGCAAAAAGCTGCTGGGATTTATTCAAAAGTACGTTCAGTGACAGCGAATCCGTAAGATTGGCCCTTTGTCGCAGATACATGAAGACCCCATTGGCTAAAGAGAGTGAAGACTTGAGACGAACAAATGGTCTTTTGATGTATTTCTTTATATGAGAGTGCTTTCTAGACGTGGTTTCTCAATCGTGTAAAGCTGTGAGTACTACATGCCACTGCATGACATGCTTTAACTTCGAGTAGTTTTTAGTTACTTCCATGATAACGGTTCTATCCAAATCTGACTACTCCTACTTTTCTCCTTACGTGAGTCATGCAGGCTTGACTAGCATTGGTGCTAGTAAATCAGACCAGGCCGCCAAATATCATTCATGTGATCCATCCAAGAGGAGCAAGCGTACTTCAAGGCCTCGGAGACATTCGTTGGGACCCCGTCTTCCGCACGACATGCGTTGACACTGTGATACGAGGCCATCGATTTTTGACGCTCATCTGCTTGTACTGCCATCGAGATCTTCATAAAGCGTAGGCAGGCCCGGGCGAGGCGAAGGTTTTGTTTTTCAGGGGAAATTTGGCAGGCCAAGGCCTCGAAGGAAAGGGAATGTACGGGGAAGCGTATAATAAATGTGTAATACGGGTGGGTGAATCCAACCACTTTGTTTGGCGCGTTAATTATTAAGATGGGTGAGAGGTTGTCCAGTATGTTGGAAATGTCGCACATTAACAGTCTCTCAAGTTCTCTGCGCGAGAGTGGAGCCTTCCGGAAGGCCAGAAACGCAAGAACGAGAAACATGATTTCGCGCTCATCATCGTTTTCTAGATGTGAATATGCGTGCTCCAGGATATGTGTGCATAGCAGAGCATCTTCGAGATCGTTGCCATTCCTAAAGCGTCGGAGGACGTCGGCCAATCGACTTCTGGGATCGCCGCCCCTGCCATTGATTAAAAATGCACTGAAAGTGCTTGCCCAGAGGAATGAGCCATTCGCGAAATTTATCAACTCGTCGATTTCCTCATCTTCAGGCCATCCCTCCTGTCTAACTTTCTCGAATGCATCCACAAAGAGATATCGAATGTCGTCCATTCTTTCCTTTGATTCGTCACTGCTCTCCAGGTCGATAAGGTAGGTCCCGTCGAGATCTCTCGCAATATTGTTCAAGCTGTCGTTTCCACTCGAAACTATGAGTCTGCATGACAAAGGCAGACTCTTCCAATCAGCAACTGTCTTGAAGAAATTACCACGAGTGCTGTAATGGCACTTGTCACAAGCGTCAATGATGACAACAATTGGATCGTTGAGTTGCAAAAGCGGAGTTTTCATCAAGGCCTCGAACTGACCCCTGACATCGAGACCCTTTGTGTCCATGGTCAGAACACCTTGCTCCGAAAGAAATTCCCGGTAAGCTGGAGAGGAAAGTGCAAGTTGGTATGCGATGGTGCGCCAGACCAGTCGAGGATCGTTGACATATTCGGAAACAAAGAAATAGGCATTGGGGAGGTCACCAAGTTCTGTCGAGTTTAAAAGAGCGACAACGCTACTTGCGATCGCAGGTTTTCCCGATAGATCGCTTCCGGAAATCCACAGAATATTGCTGTTTGACGTCTGAGGATCCCTCGGGCTCGGGCCTGCACCCGCAAATGGCGAATTTGCGCTTTCACCAACAAACTCGACGTTCTGATTTACCGGCGCCGAATCCTCTACCCACTTCTTAATTCTGTCAAGAATGGATACTCGTGTTCCAGGCTGGCATCCTCGAGGCAAGCTTTGAGAAATCGGTGCAAGCAGTTGCTCAAGTTCGATGCGCTCGGCTTCTTGGATTTCAGATTTACGTGCTTCGTCCCTAAGCTGTATCTTTGGATCGATAAGTATCCCATGGTGCTCCGATTTCGATATGTGACGAGCGAGTTTCGATGGGCCTACGTCTCCGTTCTCTTCAAAGTCTTTCCTTAACGTTTCTTGACATATTTCGAAGCGGGATTTGAAGTCCTTTTGCAGACCGCTTTCTACAAAATATGGATATCATGATTTAAGCACACTGACCCGTATGACTAAAGGCCAAGTCTTACCTGAGCTAATCACTTTTGCTGAGAGACCAAAAGATTCCATCCAGCTGACAGCGTGCTTGTAAGGAAGCAGGGGGAGGTTGTTACTCGCTTCTCCAGCGAGTTTGCAATATTCTTGCCAAAATTTGGAAGCATAATCTAGAAAGGGAGGGATGTCGTCCGTTTCCCTGATGACGGTTTCAGCCTCTTTATATGGTGATAAAATTTCAAACTTGAATTCCGCGTTGAGTGCATGCAAACACGCTTCGGCAAGGCGAAGACACTGGGCGTGTTCCGTAAGCTCGGGCAAAAGTGTATCGTGAAATGTCTCCTTTTTCCGCCAATAAAACTCATCTCTCTCATTCCATGCCCTACTAGAATGCTTCCGAAATTTGATTACTTCAGGGGTCTTCAATACGTCGTAAAAGCTCCTGTGGTTGCACCGCACAGAGCAATCGCTGTTGTTCTCAGAATTGGATTCCGCTATCACGGGCATTAGGTTGTCGATCGCACTGGAAATGGAAGTTCTGGTGGTGGAGTGTTTGAGAAGGTTTATAAGTTCGTCGCGGGAAAGAGGGTCTTTCTGAAAGACTAAGAAAGCAAGGACGAGGTACATGCTTTCTCGTTCGTATTCGTTTGATAAGGAGGAGTGGATGTCGGTAAGAATTTGAGCATATAAGGATGTAATTGGATCGAAAGCCTCGCTTGAGTTTTTCCAGTGCTCCAAAGTTTCGAGCACATCGTTTAATCGAACGACAGGATCGCCCTTTACGCCACCCACATAATTGACAACTGTAGTCGGAAAGACAAACAGGCCGGCGGCGTAATGCACCAACTGATCCACTGCTTCACTTTGTGGCCAAGGCGTCACTTTCACATCAAACTTGCGCGAGATCTCGTCAAATTTGGCCTTTAAGTATTTCTGGATGTCTTGTGAAGCTTTTGAATCGTCTTCGACATCGTATCCGCTGGGGATAACGATACTATCGCTCACCCCATTTACCTGGAGTCTTCGTACGATCGGTCCTTCTCGTCGACTGAAAACGATGAGCCGCCAAGAAGGAGGCAAGTTCTTCCAGCCGACGATTGTGTCCAACAGTTCATCCCCTTCAGAATCCTCTTCCGACAAGCATTCATCCAGAGCATCGATGACAATGACCGGGACGGTTTCCGGGACAACAAGGTGACTAGCTTGGTAAAGAGAATTGATTGGAACATTGATCAAGGCCTCGAATAGCTTCGTCACACCATTGCCTTTCGTGTCCTCGCGAAGCATCTTCAAGAGATGAGCTCGATAGTCTGCAATTGAGAGCGCGACATTATACGCTACGGTGCGCCATATCGATCGAGGATCTCTGCTCGCTTGTCGATTGATGTAGAAGACGGAAAACGGATTCTTGTGATCGACTTCCCATCGACTCTCTAGGTGACGGACGGTGCTACTTGATATCGCAGACTTTCCCACTCCGGGAGCTCCAGAAATCCATAAAATGTTATTGTCATTCGAACGGTCAATCCAGTCCAATATCTGTCGCAAAATGTCTTCACGAGTGCCTTCATAGCAGTCGTTGGGTCTGGGTCCCATTACCGGAGCCAGAAGGCGCTCAAGCTTGCTTCGTTCGGCCTCATCTACCCATCAACTTCCAAGTCAGTCGGCAGTCTCGGATTCATTGGCGAGGGGAACGCACCGAGTAATGTATTCACACCACCCGCAATTTGGTAGGTTATCGCACGCTGGAATGCGGCTCGATTGTCATCGAAGGTTTTCTCAAATTCCCTCAGTTTGTCAACATCGAACTGCGCCTTCGCGAAACGTTCTTGTCATGGCGCGAGTTAGTAACTGCGACCCGACGACGAATAATGAAACTCACGTAATCCTTTCTTATTCATAAAACCGCAGATGTAACTCGTAAACGTGAAGGCCGTCTTCATGCATTCTTTGATGGCATCCTTTGCATCTTGAAGCTTCACCTCCCCCTCCGCACTTTTGAGCTCGCGAAGTAAATCGCGCATCTTTTCCACGGTATCCCGCAAGAGACCTTCGAATTCGGACTCGTTCTTCAACAACTGAGCGCAGTAAGCTCAGTTTGGCGCATTTCAGAGCCCATAAAGTTACGACTAACCTGGTATGGAAGAAACGCGATGGAAACCGCTACACTTGCGATAGGGTGGACCTGGTCATACAAATCAATCATGATTGCCCACGATCCAGCCCCAAGACTTACCGACGAGATACCCTTCAAAACATTCTCGAACCCTTGAACCGAGTCTAAGAGCTCAAATATCTGCCCAAGTGCCTCCTTGATGCCCGATTCGTCGGAAGACGAGAATCTTTCGTTTAGATGTTTCAGAGAGTTGTCCGCGAGCACACGCAGGGCATCAAACTGGTTAATTTGATGTCTAAGCAGATTCAACATTCGCTTCGTGAGGTATATAACTCACGTCGAATGTTTTGACCGATACGGAAAGATATATCTTGCCGTCCGTAAATTCCTTCGGAAACTCCGCTAAGAAATTAAACTCGAAGTTGCAGCATTTCCCGTTAACATAACCAAAGTAGAAGTAGATGCTTACTTTCACCATCGTTGTTTTCACGAACGTTATCACAGAAATCAATGACGTCGTCAACCTTAACTTCGCATTCGCGATCCCAGCGTCTACCCCTCATGAACTTCATGCGCAGAGCTTTGCGCTTTCCGTAAGTCAGATTCAACTTGATGACGTCGCCCTCGCATGCCGTACTTTAAACCGGAAAGTCAACAAAGGGCACGAAGGGGAGGATGAAGCATAGTTATCAGCTTACCGCAGTTCTGTATCCACAAATCTCCAGTTGGCTTTCTCAGTGAGTTTCGTCCGAACATTCCGACCCATAACGGAAACGGAGAGGCGATTTGGGGTCTTGAACCCCTTATCCTGCCTAACGCGAACCTCTGTACAAAGTAAGATTACGTTCGAGGATCTTGAGAGATGCTGCTCACCGTGAATGGTGATGCTTCGAAGTGGCAGACAAGACGATAAGCAGATAGCGTTGAAAGCGTTGTATGGGACATACCTTCGCAAAGCCCTACGGAGTTCGTCGCTTGCATTCTTCGACATTGCGAGCATCTGCTTATGCTGCAATGCTGCGTGCACCGGCAAGTATGCTTGATCGTGTGGTGAAGGAGGGAGACAAGAGGTGCGCGGCTTGGAACCTCGAGGATCGCTCATCGTGATGGTTGGACCCATCGTGGCATTCTTATCCCACTCACGGGATGGACGTACAGTGGATCATGCGGCGAAGCGTGTTGTAGCTTGAAATGCGGAATCGCACGAGTATGAGAACCTTTCGTCGACGAGGTGAAGTCCGAAAGACAATTAGAACTGAATCAACGGACTGACGAGCGGGTCCCCATTTTTTTTTTTTTGCTTTCTAGTTTCTCCTTTCCTCCGTTTCAAG
The DNA here is from genome assembly GCA_001020605.1 of Schizopora paradoxa. NCBI lineage: Eukaryota > Fungi > Basidiomycota > Agaricomycetes > Hymenochaetales > Schizoporaceae > Schizopora > Schizopora paradoxa. The sequence goes on from KQ086025.1 coordinate 74,277, forward strand.
ACACGATTATTCGCTGTTACTTCGACCATGGCGGAGAGATACTGCAAGTGCAAAGACGCGACGAAGGAAGGAAAATCTGGCCATGGACGCGTGAACTTCACCGAGAACGCCACGTCGCGGTCACGAACATCCTCAGGCTCGGGAATTGCCCTTGTCTTTGCGCTGCTCCTGATTGGCCTTTGGCCCCCTTCCCACCCATTTCTCTCTTTCGAAAACTTTCATCAACCTCCTTCTCTTTGCATGTTGTGCTTGACCCCACAAAGTTGCCAGTGAGAGAAAGCGAAGGAAATTCACCAAATTTTGGACATACCTTTATCACTGATCAACTCCAGCCTGAGGCCCGCATTTCCGTCAACACCGAGTCGACAACCTGGACAAACATGAAAAAAAATTCATGAAACGGCAATTATAAAGAGAAAGTGTGCTTACGCTGGCCCTTGATTTTTCCACTTTGCGAACACGAGGAACCTGAAACCAGAGCGGGATGGACGGAAGAGGCGTTGTGATGCTCAGTACAATCTTTGCAACTAGGCTAGGAGTTACTACAGAAGGGAACGGCTCAGACTGTCAGGCGACGTATGGCACCAATCGTAAGCTCTCGTATACGAAGCAATTGAGTTATTCAATGAACGATCACTGTTAGGGCATCTCTTGAAGTATTCTACAGACGCGCAGTTCTTCAGTCTGTCCATTCCAAGGAAGTACGACGTGGGATAGCGATTGAAGTAGAAACCACGAAAACTTCGGGAGCGATTGGAAAGGTTAAGATGGATGAATCGAGAGCGAAACTCAAGAAGAAGGAGGTGGTGCGTCTTCCTACATTACTCTCATTGACAATGAGTCTCAGAGAATCTTACCTTACAGCGTTGTCGCGCAGATCGCTCTTTTGCGGCGTTCCAACCTCAGGTTAGATCCATCGAACGACGTGGCCCATGATATACGTCCGATCAGCAGGTTCTTAAATACCAGCAACGGACGAGAATGGTCTCGACGTAGCTTCGACAATTCATTACTTCGAATAAGCCTAGCATCTCAGCATCGTGTGGGGTTGAACCCTCACATGGCCACACACCTATCCGCCATCCAGGACTCCTTTAGTCTTCGACGTGATTAAGCCTTAAAAAGTTCGGCAAGTAAATCTATAGCTCCCAGCGCCAAAACTTCTAAACTGTCAGGTGCGCGATACCTCCAGCCCATTCGACTCTCCGCTCAGCTTGCTCACTGTCATCCGGTTTTCCTTAGGCCGACTGTGTGCAGTGTAGTGTTTTACAAGCGCCGTAGCTATACTGAGCGCTAGGAGTTCCGCCTTTGGACGACGGAATACTCCGTCGATGGTCAATCCGTCCTCATCGCAATGTAAGGAGCCATTCTTGTCTGAATTCCAGTTGAATTCATCCGACACGCCAAAACTTTCTTACCAGCATGAGACTCGGCATATTCAAGAATTCCCGGAGAGAGGTGTTCAAAGACTTCCATGTTCATCCTCAAGTCAATCCGAACTCTAATCTTGCCATTTGCACGTTGCATCGACGTACCTGTTCGAAGATATGGGTGCGAACAAAATCTTACCTTACCAGACGCGTGCTGAGAAGAATACATGTACCCAAGGGTTCAGCCGCCCTTCAGAGTAGCTGAACGACAATTTCAAAGAGCTCCAGACGATGAACCATCGAGATGTGTATTAAATTATTACAAGTATGTGTTATATAACATCTAATCGGTTGGCACAAGTTCTGAAATTAGCTCACTTTTTTTTGAGCCGAACCACAATAGCTTACCTAGCACGTTGTTTCGTTTTTCCGCACGACACGTACACCGTTGAGAGTAACGGAAAACCCATCCACAATACATTCCTGAATTTCGGAGTCATTATGTATCGTCTCATCGATCTGTCTCATCGCTTCCATGATCGATATGTGCGGGGAATTGGTGTATGACACCGAAAACCGGAATTCCAATGGGTATTTTCTTTGGCACACCAATATAAGGCCCTTCAAGAAAGCGGTAGTAACGATATGGCCTTTGTCGAGAAAGAACTCCAGATGGCTCATGCGAAGCTCCAGTGAGGCGAGGTTAGGGAGGAGACCGGCTCCTGTCCCCGATTGTAATGCAGATGCTAGATGTCGAACGAACGCGGCATGTTCGCGCCGACCCGACCCACCGCATGGACCGTGTACCTCTAGATGGCGTACACGCCGCATAGATTCGAGGAAATCTTCAAAGAGGATGTCTTCGATGGAATCGTCGAATGATGTGATGGACAAAGATAAGCTCGTCATTGGATGGAGAATCAGAGCATCTGCATAGACGTCCAGACTTTCTTCGTCCAGTTCGACGATGTGGAGATCCAACCTCACCAACGCGGGAAGGGAGAGGCGCCTGAGAGTTGACCCAGCAACATATGACTCCGCCGAAATAGTCAAATTCCGCACGTTCGGAAGCTCGATGATGGTCCTTGGTCGCGTAAAGGCGACAGCCCCAGTACACTCGAACTTGAGATCCAGCCACTCAACATGTGGCATGACTCTTAGTAGATCCCAAGTCTTGCGGTATGGCTGTCTGCATGTCGGGCTCAGGGAGGCGGTACGCAACCTCGGAAAATAATCCTTGGCAGATAAAGCGTCGACTTTTCGAAGTATGAAGTCTGCGGAACCACCTATAGACAGGGATTCGAGGAGAGGTGATGGGGAGAGCTCTACGAGTCGTTTCCCTGCGAAAGCATGTCCTCTGAACTTGAAACGCTGCAATGCTTTCATGTCGGCCAGTTTGAAGATGAAGTTGATCGGCACAGGTGATGCCGTCCCCTTGCTCGAGAGGACGTGCACGAAGATTTCAACATCGCGCCACCTATCCCGCTTCTCCAACGCTTTCTGCACAAGCAAACTGAGTGCAAGCACCGGATCCGCGTGGATCCCGGTATCTAGTGAGTGCGGTTTGGAGGACGAGGTCCAGCTTATCACCAGTGTGAGTGGCTCGTTCATCGAAAGACGCAGGTGAGATTCTAGCATGTAAGGCAAGTGCGCTATATCTTCGTATTTGGGATTCTGGTCGATGACGGCGATGAATGTGGACCACAGCGAAGGTGTGGTCAAGGCGACCGCGCGCCAGAACTTGGAGACGAATAGGAAAGGCCAAGGGGGGTCTTCCAGATGAGGGGTTCGCGGGAGGTGCCATCGGTATAGTTCGGCAGGATCGGTCTTTTCGACAGTGAAGTTGAAAATCTCCGTCAAGATTTCGGGAACGGCGAGAGCATGGTGTGAAGCCATTAGACGCGTGCTTTTGAAGACTCCTACATCCATTGCATGAACGTTCGAAAGTCGAGGTTTGATGATACAGCATGAGCTCACTTGAATGGTTAATGCTCTCTCTCACTCTCTGTGCACAATATGGACAGTTCAGTGTTCCGAGACAAATTCGTCGACTTCAAAGGACTTGTTGAAGTTGTTCGATCGTCGCGCAATCCTTCGGCTTTTCCCGCGCGTGGGAGTGAGGCTGTGTATGTAGAAGCGCCGACAAAGTCCAGAGCTACGTCTATCTTGGGCGCTAAAACTTCCGCTTGCAGAGCACGCCATCAACAACCACGACCGCTCTCTCTCTCGCTGGCGATTCCGTCTTCACCGCACCGTAAGGAGTCGTTTTTATCTCTGATTTCAGCTGAATATAGCCTTGAATCGTGTCTAGACTCGTTTGCCAGCGTAAATCTCGGCCGATCTGAATCTTTCCGATGAAAAAAGTTTCGAAATCGTCGACGTGATCTCTCATCGTGAGCGTTTCTCAACTGAATCGGATTTCACCTTACACTTCATACTTCTCAAAATCTACGGAAATACTCCAGTTGAAGTACAACAATGGATAAACCGGAGATGTCAACGACCATATTCGACGGGGTTGGCCGCGTTTGTTTCGGAGCGGAGGAGGTTGCAAGAACGTCGATGTCGAGTGATCGTCGAGAAGTCCTGCAATAAAAGTAAAGAATATTTCATCCACAACAAAAGCACAACAAAAGACGAAGAGCTTTTCTGTGCAGGTGAGTGTCAAAAGCATTGCAACCTCTTTTCAAGTACTTTGGAATTTACTTCGGGTTCATCAGTTTGAGTTTCTTCAATGTCTGAATGGCTCCCCGGCAAGTCCTTCTCCGAGTTAGTCGTTGACAAGTACTAATATTACTTTCATTTCAAATTTAGGACTGTGGATTATCCGCGAGATGCTCGCTGTTTTAAGCGTTTGTGAGAACCTCGACCGAAATATCCACACGAACATATGGTGAGGATCGTCTCCTGTCCCGGTACTTTGTTCTTGAATTCTCAAGGAATATCTTTTCAGCGACTTACCGTGTCTCCCGGGCGTTTCGAGTCGGAGCTCGTCATGATCAATGTACTGTCTACTGGTAAAGTCATGCAAACGCGCAAGAGACTGCCGTGCTCGACGGCTCGACCGATTCCTTACCATCGGCCATTTGTCAAGCACTCGTCAAATTAGAACGATTTCTGTCGTATAAAAGAAGGATCTCAAGGCAGCTGAACGATTCAAACCAGTCAACATCTGCACTCAACGAGCACAATGAAGACAACTACATTCCTCTCGCTCCTCTCTCTGGTCCTCGTCGGCGTAGAAGCAAAGAATGACTGGTCTAAACCGTGCTTGAGCGGCTCTTGCAGCTTCGATGTTGCTCGCAGCAACTCATCCATGGCTGCTACCCTCTCGATCGTCAGTTGCACATTCTTTCTCCAATTTTACTGTATTATCTAACACCATGCGGTGATGATTGCAGAATGGCTCTACGAACTCGATCTCGGACATCACTCCTGCGGCTGGTTGGTCGATCTTGAACTGCACCTCGAGCACGAACACCCAGACGATCCAGATTGTCTGTACCGACGAGAGCTTGGGCTGCGGTCACCTTTTCCAGCAAGGCGCAGAGAACACCATCGTCCGTCTTCCTCAGGGAGTAAGTACCTCTTTTTATTGTCGAAGTGAAGACGAAATGTGCTCATTACGATGCTTCTAGTGTGGCTCTGGTCCGTTTGCGCGTGTTGCGAAGCATTCAGTCCCCGCAAACCAGACTGTCCCGGCTACTGTCAAGAGGAGCAACGGCACCGCGCCCGAGGTCCAGCTACTCCAGATCGACACCAACTTCAAAGCCGCTGCTTCAAGGTGAGATGTACTGGTATACGTATCTTCACATCAAGTCTGAATATGTATTCAGCGGTCAGAACGTCGAGTTCACTTTGGTCGCTTCGACGAGCCCAGACGTCGTCGCCAACGGACCCGACTTCTCCATCCCCAACCCGACGAAATTCGATGACTCCAAGTCAGGAAGCCAGGCCATCTCGTTCGACAAGACCGTCACCTTGTTCAGCGACACTCTGTCCTGCGCTGGGGATGACAACGCGAATGAGGACGTGACCCTCACTGTTGACGTTGAGGCAGACGTGGATTTGACTGCCTCGTTCACTTTCGAGATCGCGGGTACCGTTATTCCTCCGGATGTTTCCAAGATTCTCGTCAGCGCTAGTAAGTGTCCCATTGATTATTGTGATGATTATCAAAATGCTTACATACAAACTCACAGCTATTGACGGAACCTTTGACGGAACACTCAACTTCGATGCGGATCTTACTGTGAGTTTGGAACATATCACTACGGAACCATATAACTGATAATACAACAGGGAACATTGAGCACTGGCGAAGTCGCCCTCTTGACTGTCGGTCTCCCTGGTCTCTCCATCCCAGAGTAAGTCAATCTGACATCTCCGTCGAACACAAGCTGAAGAGAATGCTAGCATCTTGACCATCGGCCCCGAATTCGTCCTCAACGGTGAAGCCACTGCTACCATCAACCTTGACGCGGACCTCTCCATCGGCGTTCAGTATGAACTCAACGGGCTTGGCTTCACGGTTGGGTCTTCTCAGTCATCGACCTCCGGATTCTCTCCGCTCGACTCGCGTACGTCACTACAAAGATACACGATCTCATGTCAATTATTAATTACCACATATTTCAGCTGTGTCTTTCAGCCTTACCCCGACTGTCACCGCAGACGCCGACTTGGAAGTCCACGTTATTCCTCAGGTTTGCTGTTAGATTTCATTAAAGAAATGTATTTCATCTCGCGCACCTTCATATAGCTCGGCTTCGGTATCAGCGCTTTCAGCAACTCGGCGAGCGTCTTCGTTAACCTCGACGCCGGTGTTGAGGTCGATCTCAACGCGACGGTCACTGGCGATGTTTCTGGTAGCGGAAGCGCCTCTGAGAGCGCCGAGGCGTGCATTGACATTACGAGCCCCATCTCGTTCAATGTTGGTGCCTCTGGTGACTTCTTCGGCATCATCTCCGATAGCATCAGCGAGCCAATCTTCAGCGATACGTTCCAGATCTTCCAGGTGAATATCAGCTTTTTATGGACTTAAATTCAATCGATATCTGACGAGCGAATTTCCTCTTAGAAATGCTTCACGCAATCCGCGTCGGGCTCGCTCATCCGTGGATCCACCGCTGCCACGAAGGCTGCGCGAGATGCGAAGTTGTCTCTTCCCAGCTCGTCGCCAAAGAAATTCGAGCACTCCAGTGTCGAAGCTTGGACGGAGTCCACCAGGCGCACTGCTCAGAAGGCCAAGCGCCAGGCAGCTACCTCGACCCTTCGCGCCAGGGACTTCTCATGCCCGCCACCGAGCAACCCCGACTTCGCGCCCATCAGCGAGTCGGACGATGCTCCTGCCGCATAATAAGCTCAAGAGAAAGTGGAGAGAGTTGGATGTGGAGATGAAGGTTTTCTGTTGGATTCTATTCCTTTGTCGAGCTTGTTCGTTGGCTCGACATTGGCTCTTGGATACGGAGGAGTTACGAGGGGGCGTCGGGGGACCGTCCTCCCTCCCTGCCGGTGTTCTTATCATTACGGAAGGTTATAATTCGTATCCTGCCCTTCGAGGGCCGGAGAGGTTTCATTCTTATTTGGGTTTTGGTTGTATTTTATTGGGACTTTTGTGCTGCCTACCTTTGGTCTTAGGTTAATGGGTGTTCCTAATACATTGTGAGCTTATCTAGCAAGTGAACTGTGAATGTATTCGCGCAGACTTGCAGAAAGTTCTGTTTAGAGGTCAAGTTACTTCCATGCTATCTCTTTTCTTTTTTTCAAGTGATATTCGGACATATATTCGGACATTTTGGTACTTCGGCAAATCCCAGACTTTGCCACGTTATAGCCGCGTGGCTAGCCGGGTCTCTGAGCTCCAACCTTCTTCGCCGACTCGGACATCTTTCACCCTTCCCTTTCCTTCCATCACTCGGTCTCAAGATCTCAACGCGTATGGGTGCTCAGATATTTATCTACTGCTTTGAACATGTTTCCTCTCGCTAAACCTCAGGCAACCCACGGACTACTTGTATTGTCATAAATTCGTCAGGAATCGACGTCGATGTTCCCGAACGGTTCAAGTCAAATTACGATCATGATCTTCGCGAGACAACGTCAACGTTGGCGCCGGGTTCTTCGGAGACGTGTCTCAGCATGTGCCATTAGGAGTGAACATGATCATCGGCAGGCATGGCATTGTGGAGTCTGCATCGCGGTCGTTGACTTTGACGGACGCGGAGTTGCGCTGTTCTTTGGTAAGTTCCCTTTCCATGCCTGCAAATAGGCATCGATGAGCCTGGAAAGGTACACGCATGATTTTGAAGAATAGAGATACCGTTTTAATCAACTTATTGCGGATCTGCTAGGTTGGTTTTCGCTCATTCGCCTCTGCGTCCACAGCCATTTTATGGAGACGAATCGGATTACGAGCTAATCAGTTTACTGGTAAAGGAAGATCACATTCTCTAGGGCTAAACTTCGAGTTTTCTCAGCTCGTATCTGTGAGTTGTTATTGTATCAACTTCGTGTGGCAGCTCGCAATACTCAGGCTAGCCCTTCGCTGATTCTCATTCTCAATCCTGCCCTTCTTCTAACGATATTGGCCGGGACTCTCGAAAGACAATATCCATCGAATAATCTTCGTGAAGTGTTCGCAAATCTATGCCTCGGGGAGCCCTCTTCAAGATTTGAACTCTAATAACTTCAAAGCGCCAGACTCGGCCTTCGACCGTTCTCTGCGTCATCAACTTTGAGGCGTGGTTCTGAAACACGTCATGCATCTAACTTTCTTTCTTGCCTCCACACCAATGCGCGCCGCTCTCGACTCACAGCTGCAAAAGGTCCGCTAGACGAATCAAGCACTCGAAGTTATGGAGCATTTCACCAACCCCTATATTTACGGAACGCGGCAACGGTCAGACGGAAGAGGAGCTGGAGGAGCATATTTGAAACATCAGTTCGTTTGGTGACGTTGGCTGCGGCTGGCATTCGAATGCATTGCTGCCGACGCTCAGAAAACTGCTGGTATAAGACTTGCGACGGCGCCAATTTTGAACATCTTCAAACTCATACACTCTGATTCATTCGCTCTAACGTCCACAATGCTCTTCCAATACCTTGTTCTCCTCGCGTCCGCGCTCTCGATCATGGCTGCTCCCAGCCGTCACGAACTCGTCGAAAGGCAGCAGGCCAACATTACGCAAATGTTAACGCTGCACAACAATCTGCGGGCGGCTCACAGTGCGAAGGCGCTTGCATGGAACACCACTCTCGCCTCCAAGGCGCAGCAGTGGGCCAGTGGTTGCAAGTTCCAACACTCCGCCGGAACCTTGGGCCCGTACGGTGGTACGTATTTCACTCACTAACACATACAATTTCTTATTTATTTTTCTGCTCAGAAAATCTCGCCGCTGGCACTGGAAACTACAACGTCAGCAAAGCTTTTAGCGGCTGGGCTAACGAAGCATGTGCGTATGACATCGCCTTCATTTTTCTGCATTTCGGTTTATAAATGAATTTAGCTTCGTACAACCCGAGCAACCCTCAGGCTTCTCACTTCACGCAAGTCGTTTGGAAGAACACGACTCAATTGGGCTGCTACGCAGCAACTTGCGCTCCGGGATCTATATTCCCTGCTAACTACGGGGTAAGTTTATGTTCTTATTTAATTCGCTATTCTGATTTTTCAACTCCCATAGAACACGTTATACTACGTCTGCGAATATTATCCTCAAGGAAACATCATTGGTCAATTCGGGTGAGTTGGCACATGAGCTTATCATTTGGCGCCATTCTAATCGCGTTTTAGTTCGAACGTTTCATAAAATTCTCTATTTTGTCCATATTGCGACGCTGTTTCGTCGGACATTTGAACCTTCTCTTGTTGGACTCTTCTTCCGTTATAAGCATTTGTTGCGAATCAACAATATCATTATATCCTGAAGCAACTGACTTTGTCCAGTTGGATTTTCTCCTCATCTACTTTGCAAGGTGGCCGTCGACTTCGATTTTACCCCTTAAGATGCACTGCTCAAAAAGCGCTTTTGCTGACGAGTATTGGCATCCCATTACAATGCATTAGACAGCGAGATCAGTAGTCTGCGCTTCCACTTCACCATCCTGCGACTTCTCTCCTTCATGATGCGATGCTTTCTCGCTCTCGCCCCCGTCTCCTCCGGCCCCCATCTCCTTCTGACCCCGTTGCCCCCTCTCCATCGCCTCCATCTCTGCCTTTCTCTTCCGTTTTTCCTCATACACGGCCTTTCGAGGCTCAGTTCCGTTTTCATATCCAAACCAGGTATAGCGCTCGCAGTGTGGGCCGCGGAGCAGGAGGACAGCAAACTGGAATACAAAGAGGCCCATGGAAAAGCCCGCCGCTGGGCGCCATCCGAATTTGGTGAAAATCGTCGTTCCGACCGCCGTGCCTACGACTTGCCCGACGAATATCTGAAGAATTCGGAATCAGCTAAATTCGAGTTCTGAGATGTCTTTGTACTTACACTGATGATCAAAACAGCGTTTAGACGCGAACGTGCCGAAGCTGAAACTCTGAAGGGGCATTATCAGTTTTAATAAAGTTTAATAGCAAGGTGTACGATACTCACGCGTATACGGATGTGGTCAACGAGACCTGCTGCATCTGCCGACCTACATCCAGCCCGATACACGCGAGGACAACCGCGGCCACGTTGATGCCTCCCGCTCCGAGCTGGACGCCTTGGAACACGAGCTGAATGAAGGTGGCGAGGAGTGTTGCATACCAAGGTACGACCTTGTCAATCATATGTCCTACAATCGGACCGCAAGCCACGCCGAACATTCCAACAAGACCGAATAGACCGATATCGAGTCTGAGGAAGTCAGTTGAACGAGTATTTAGTAAGAAGAAAGATCGGGGTACTGACGTCGAGTAGTTGTACGGCGGCCCGCCCAATAAGAATGTCAACGTGACCCAAAAGTTAGCGTAGCAGGCACTCGCGGCGAACTGCATGAAACTGGACTGGATGAGTACCGGCTCCGTCACCGCATATTTCGCCATTGTCGCCAAGATCCCAAAGTAAGTCACGCCCTGCCCCTCATTCTTCGCCGGCCAGTCTGGAAGGACGAGATACAAAAGTGCGAGCACGCCAAACTGAAGCCCAATCGCCAAATAGTACACCACGCGCCAAGTCACGAAGTTTCCGATCACACCTGCGAGGACTCGTGCAAGCAGCACACCGAACAGGAGGCCGGAAAGGACGATTGCGATTGCGGAAGCACGTTTCTGCGGAGGGGCTATGTCCGCGGCGAATGGCAAGAGGATTGGGGGCGTGACAGTCGCGACGCCCACGAAGAAGTTGAGCACTTCAAATGCGACGAAGGACTTCGTTACGGCCAGGCCGATGGTGAGTGCGGAAGAGGCCGTGACGATAGCGAGAAGCATAGGCCGTCTCCGAAGTAAGTCTCCAAGAGGGGTGATAAGGAGTAGCCCAGCTGCATATCTGACGAGCAGTCAAACGAGATTAGCGAAGGAGGTTCAATTGTTTTTGCTCACCCTGCCTGAACCAGAGTCGGAATCCTGAGCGTGAAGACACCAAATTGGTATTTGCAAGTTGGATAGAATAACCGACGTACCTCGATACCTCCTGATGAGATACGTTGAACGCTTCAGAGAATTGAACTGAGGGAGTATGATAAGTCATCATCCTTGAGTTGAACAAAAATCAATTCACGCACGAAGCAAAGGTTGGCAGTAAAATAAATTCATGGCAGCTGGAGAATGATTCTACGTCACCTCCGTATTCATTTGAAGATAATGAATCCATGCTCACTGAATGTACTCGCGACTCCGAAAGTAACGGCGATGGTAGGCGTAAACGAGAAAGGTCGTCTAGAGTCATACTGCAGTCGAGCTGGGATGGGGAGAAAGTTGAAGTCGAACTTTCCCCCTCTCTCGTATTTCTCGACGGAGGAAACGTCGTCGCTACCATTGGCGGGAGGGGAGGTCTCGGCCATTGTCGTCTTTCCCGCTGCAGAGGAGCGCAGGGGTGGATATGGTGGGAGGACAAGGAGAGTCCTGAGGCAAGGCGGAGGGTAACAGGTATACTATCGCCACATCACTGTAAAATTAGACGTGCGCTGAAGCAGTCGCAGCAAATTTCATGAAAAATGTATAATTATAGCAGCAACGTGACACTTACAGGTGCTTCCGGGACTAATACTAGCAGCTAGCCGTGAAGACGCAATCACGTTCCACGAGGAGTGGGCATGCTGAAAGGTGAAAACTTGACGAGATTCCACTGCAATTCGTTCAGTTATTGCTGTAAACAGAGAGGCGAACTGAAGAAAATCTCACCGACCAAGCTTATTAGCGTCGCCTGTTTCTTGACATACCAACGTGGATTGTTTTGGAGATTGAGAACAGATGGATGATGCTTCTACGAGAAGTGATCTTGACTGGCGTTGGTTCTGAGATCTTGGACTTTGATGCTTCCACGGGCTTATCTCTTTATAACTCCTTCCATGGCAAGGGGTGCGCAGATCGCGCTTCCGAGGAACAGAGAGTCTATGAATCGAATCGAAAAGCGACACCGTTTGAGATCCTGCACAAGAGGTTAGTGAAAGGATCGCAATGAAACGGAGAAAAGTTACAACGCACCTGTTGCGCGAGGCATTCCCACCCAATCAATCGTGGGACGAGCGCCGTTCTGAAGCATCGTCATTGGCTGAGACTTGTCCACAGCAAGTAAAACCCGACAAGAAGATGAGGCCACGAGAAACGGAGGTCACTTGAGCGAGCTTCGTATTTGATTTTTCAGTCAAATGCACGGTGACAGTGAGAGAATGGGGGAGGCGAAGGAAACACAAGTGTCTGTATCGTTTTAGAGCTGCCATCGTCGAAGCTCTCACACTCTGATTCTATCAACGAGCAACGATAAGATTTTGAGCTTTGTTGGGTTCATCGAAGTCTCGATCGTGCCGTTCAATCACGGGATGGATCTGTCAATACTGAAAACAGTGTCGAGATATTCGGTCACAAATGTGTACTTATAGGAGTAAAATACTTACCGAGAACTTGATAATGTCCCGAAAGCAAGTGGAACGGCGGAGACTTGCAGCAAAATCGAGATTCTTCTTCACGATCGGGGAACATGCTCTTCGTTCGAGTTCGAAAAACTATCCATGCCACCTCATAGGGTTCATCACGTTTTGGAGACTGTGAGATGGAGTCGAGGGATATAATCCCAGTTTTGTTGCCATAATGATCAATTGATGTTTCGAAGCACCGTGAGTCCGTGACCGTCGATCGTGAACGCGAGGTTGGCCAAGTAAAACGACAGACAAACAGCGAAGTTTGGAGCAATATTGATTTTGTTCATGGGGCTTGAATTAAAGGTATACCAGTAAAGCTGTGTCGTACCAAGACCTCAGAGTCTTAGAAAGCGGTCGTGGTTCAACTGGTGCTGGTTGGAAGGAATCCAGCTGGATGACCCAAGGGATGACCGACAGCCTTTGGCGTTTCCCAGTTCAAATTTCAAAGTTTAAGCGGCGCCGTGCGGAGCTCCAAAGTGCCGTTCCTCTCGGCGCGCATCTTCGACGATGAAACGACCAAGTCCAGAGACCCAAACGTCGTAAAGGTGTTCCAGCTTTTTCTGAGCTTACATCGAATCAGAGTAGTTCATCACGAGCAAGTCGTTCGTCTTTGGCCATTTGGAAACCACGAAGACCTGGAGTCATCGGAGAGGCGCGAGAGGGTGACCATGCAGACACCGATTACCGTGCTTCAAGATGGGAGTGAGGCAGTCGTAGAGCTTTCTTCTGAGTTGGAGTATGCGTTGGAACCTGGAGGTGAACTTTGCACGCAGCTGGTGGGGCTTCAGAGGGAACTTCAAACCGATCTTAGCTCGTACGTGCTCGAATATGTTCTCAAACAAGACTCCTAAGTTGTGTAGGATCTCGTTTCAACACACCTCTTCTACGTTGTCAGAAGACAAGACAAGGCTGGCGCGAGCTCAGGAATCGCTGCGCGAGCTGGATACCGCCGGCAGTCTGTTGAAACAGCTCAAACGTTTCGTGGATGCTCAACGCCAAGCCGTGAGGGAGAAAGTGAACTTCATGGCTCTTAGGATCGGATTCTCGTCTTTACCAGATGAAATCTTGTCCGAAATCCTTGTGCTGGCGACGCGTCCACTTCAGGCCGGCACTCCGTCACCAGAGTTCAATATCCATGTCCCAGCGGAAATGCAAGGCCTTCATGAAGCACGTTCATTGTCTCATGTCTGCAGGCGGTTCCGTGCACTCATGCTCAATACTCCTCGTATTTGGAACATTATTTCTGAAAATATGGTGGACACTTCCCGGATTAGGACCTACATCGAAAGAAGTAAAAAGGTGGGGATGGACATATTGCTCGAAAACTATGGACTTCGACAACGGGGGCGCAACAGCTTCGCTTTATTCATCAAATTCTGCCTGCTATCATCAAGACATTGGCGATCTTTTACAATTGGACGATTTGCGTACAACTTTGAAGAAAGGTTCCGGCCAAACAGGTGTTGGGAGACTATTCGCGACAACTTGCAGATTATCGGACAACTCACTGGACGTTTGTATCTTCCGAATCTCAAGCGCTTGATCGTCTATTTCAACCACGTCGAATCTGAGGAGCATTGGGAGACTAAATTTCACCCGTATTGGCAGTGGGTGATGCCACGTCTCGTTGAGTTACGGATAACAGGATGCCACCCTCCTCCTGCGGACGTCTCCTTTGTAGGATCGCTGAGACATTTCAAAATACGCTTCAATGCCGAAGATGGACGAGCTTACGATATGGTTCAGCTGGTGCAATTCCTGTCTTCGTGCGAGGTATTAGAGAAGATTGAATTGGACTTCGCGAGTTGGCTTTCCGTTACGCCATGCGCATTGCAGGGTGTCGCTTCAGTACAGGATGTCACCGTCAGTTTCTATTGCTGCAAGCCCGCCGCGTGTCTGGCCATATGCGAGTCAGTATACTTCCCGAACGCATCCAATTTGAAATTCCAACTGGCGAGTAGCATGGATTTCGAAACTCACGACAAGAAGTTGCCGCCAAAGCGGGAGAGATTGATGCGAGAATTCTTGCTTCGACATCCCCTGACGAAGACATTCCATCTGGACTACGGCTCAAATGACCAAAGCTTCACACCTATTATTCCTCCAATCGGTGTCCTCCCAGCTTTGGAGAAGCTGGTACTGACCTTCGAGTCATGGGAAGAACTCAGATTTTGGCCGTCTTCGTCAAGCTCGGGCGATCCTCGCCTTCCGCCTATACGCATTCTAGAGTTGCATACATTCAGCCTGTCGGAGTGGGACTGCCTTTCCTACTGGGTAGAAAGGTTTTTCGATCAGATGAAGATGCAAGGCGATCTCGACAACTTTGAGTTGCTTGCCATTTACGAAGTCGATGGCGAGACCGATCCGTCAAAGCTTGAGGGCAAGATTTACGATTATCTGCCCTTGGAAAAAATACGCACCTCTACCGAGCGTCAAGGCGCCCACTAAAGAGAATGCGAATTGTCTGTAAACATTGCTAAGAACGCTTATTTATTTAACTCTCTTCGAGATCATTATCATTATAAGAAACCTGCCGCGTTTATCCTGATTATCTGTACATTTTCGGGTTGGAATCCTTTCAGAATTATGATCTTGTGAGCCAAACTGCTCGAGCTTGCTGCTCGTCATTCGGGGAATTGCTTGGATCATCTAACTCTACTAAGAGGCTCTACATATGAAGGTGGCCTGGCCTGTGCGACGTGAGCGAAACCAGCGTGAGAAGAACGTGAGGATGGAGGACGCGGGACGCGACGCGATGCCGCCAGCGCAGGCCACCTTTCCCCTCATCCACGACGACGAGAGGAGTCCTCAGGATGTCTCAGGAAGAAATTTTTAAACGTGGCGTCAAGTACTTCAGAGACGACAAGCTTGATGATGCCTTGAAGATGCTCGACAAGGTGCGTTTCAAGTTCGCAAATCTGCTTCGGTCGACGTATCTAATAACGTATCTAACACAAACGCATCTGGAAGGCACTTCTAAGCGGCAATGAAGACAAAAGAATGTTGGATACGCGTGCGGCCATCCTGGAGAAGATGGGAATATTGAGTGAGGCGTTGAAGAGTTGCAAAAAGGTGATCGACATCGCCCCGTCGTCGTGGCAGGTGAGTGGACCACCGTTGACCTATTCGACGCGTTCTGAGCCTTATCAAAGGGCTATGCGCGTGCAGCACGGATATTCCTCAAGCTGAAGAAACCAGACTCGAGCTTGAAGATGGTGGACCTCGCGCTGGAACGCATGCCAACAGATCCGAATGGCCAGACGCGTCGAGCAGAGATGGAGCAGACGCGTTCGGACGCTCAGAAGTTGGCGCGGAAACTACACAAACGTTCTTACTTCGACTTTCTCCCTGTCGAGATTCTACACACCATCTTCAATTCACTTGCGTCGTTGAGCACGTATGAGGCGATTCGACAGGGTGCGGTTTGCCGGCGATGGCGAGATATTCTGTGCGGCATGCCAAGTCTATGGAATGCGCTCGTACTCAAACCGAAAACACCACAAAAGAAGATTGAAGTCTGGATGCAACGGTCTCGGGGAGCTCTCAAATCGCTCAGCGTCCGCGAAGGGTTCGCATTTGGTGCTCGACCTCAAATTCATCGCTATTTTCCGATCGGGATGTGGGAGAGGTTAGAGGAGCTGGATATCGGGTGTTACGAACACATGGAGAGCCTCGAGGAAGTCCTACCTCAAGGCGCGATGAGCCGTTTGCAACTCGGGAAACTTTCGATCAGGAATGAAGATGGCAGGCTCACTCAAAGAATGCTCAGTGAATCACGCGCGTTCTGGGGGTTGGTAGAACACTCGTGTTCGGGGAATCTTCAATCATTGGTATTCCATGGCGACGGACAAGCTACGCTCCCATTGCACTATGTCGGAGCATGTACAGCACTTCGGGAGCTGGACATCGCAAGCAACGGGATCCGTCCGACAAAAATGTTCCAAATTCTGTCTCAAAATCCCTTGCTGGAAACCCTTGCTCTATGGGAGTTTCATCCCGCTCCTATCCCGCCCACAGAGGAACCCAGCGAGGTCGAATTGAACCACCTGAAGGTTTGCAAATTTGATGCTTTGAATTCGGATGTGCACCTCTACCTTTCGCGAATTCGGGCTCCGAACCTGACGTCGCTTTCCTTCGACAAAATACATCGAAATCACCGATTCATGTCCTCGCTCGCACAACTTTCGTTTCCCCAACTCGAAGAATTCAAACTTACTTTCTCCAAAATGGACAGCACAACCAAAATACTCAGCTTCCTGAAGAACTCGCCTCTTCTTCGGCGTCTGACATATACTGCATGTTTCCCAGCGGACGTCAACGAATTCGTGGACGGCCTTTCATCGCCGTCGCCATCTGACTTGGTCTGTCCTCTGCTGGAAGATCTGGATTTATCCGCCAATCCATTCTTACGAGGGCACACAATTATGCGTTTGACCAAGTCGCGTCTCAAGAAAAATGGCGAAGGGGATGAAACGTGTTCGTTGATGCGTCTGGACGTCACCGCCTGTGAGTCTCTGGAGCCATCTACCCTTCCATGGTTACGATCCAGGATCAAGAAGGTGGTTAGTCGAGTAGTGAAAGAAAAGAGCAGGCCCTCGTATGGAGGTGGATCATATACCTTTGTATAAAATTGTCTTTTATTTGTATTTTTATTGCACTAAGCGCTGGACTCAGCAGGGTCACAAGGATCGACGATGGAGTATTTGATGTATATATTTACTGCAGCAGCTATTTCTCGAGGGAAACAACTTCCAAGTAGTACCATGAGAAGTTTCAGAAGAAGACAAGCATGCGACGGGAAACATGGCAAGACGCTCTGCCGCTTCGCCTCGTGACACCATGTCTATGAAAACCATGCCTCTGAGCATCTACGTGGTTCCTTCATATCTTCTTCGCCTTCCACGATGTCCTCCTATTCGCTTGCGCAAGTCGCAGAGCATAACTCTTCAAAGCAAGTCTATCTCCATATTTGAGGTTTTGAGTCGGGCAGGAGTTTGACGTCGACACCGATTGGCAGGTCGTGCTGGGTGATCATCAAGAACCGCGTGTATGACGTGACGGAGTTCCTCCCGGTGTGTTAACTATGGCTGCTTTGGCGTTTATCTTGCATCTTGACGGGCTTCATTAGGAACATCCTGGAGGGGCGAAGATTATCCTCAAGTACGCCGGGAAGGACGCAACGTCCGCGTACGAACCCATCCACCCGCCAGACACGCTGGATAAAAATTTGCCCCGAGAAAAGCATCTGGGAACGTTATCCTCGAACGATGTGCAAGCTCTGGCTCGAGAAGAGACGGAGCGGAAGAGGTCGCACGATGAGCTGAGGATGGAAAGGGCGCAGAGAGAAAAGCCTCCGCTAAGTCGAATATTGAATATTCGGGAACTCGAGGTACGCCCCCTCAACGAAGAGTTTGCTCACAACATTGTGCTAATGAGAATCACTTTGTGCAGGACGTCGCACGGAATGTCTTATCATTCAAAGCGTTGGCATACTACGCTTCTGCAGGAGGTGATGAAATTAGTACGTGCACAAATGGGACGGAATTAGCGACGAAGCGTTACTCATATTTGGCTTATTTTATAGCCTACGAGGAAAATATCCGAGCTTTCAGTCGTCTCTTCTTCAACGCACGAGTACTGCGGCCAATTGGGAATTGCGATCCGTCAACCTCGATCCTCGGCTTCAAGAGTCGAATACCAATCTTCGTTAGCGGTGCTGCCTTGGCCCGACTGGGCCATCCATTAGGTACAGTTGAAACATACATTTTAATCTCGACCAACCACTGACGCACGACCACTCGATCACAACGTATTTCAGGTGAAGTTAATATCACAAGGGGATGCGGCAAGAACGATATTATCCAGATGGTGTCCAATAACGCATCACTCTCATTTGACGAAATAGCGGCCGCTCGCGTCTCACCCTCCCAACCCCTCTTCTTCCAGTTATACAAACGCAAAGACGACAAGGTCGCCGCAGAGAAGATCCGAGAGGTCGAGAATCTTGGATACAATGCTATCTTTTTGACAGTGGATGCACCTGTCGCAGGGAGCAGAGAACGGGATATCCGCGCTCCGTTCGTGCTGAAGGAGCAGGAGCGACTCGCCGAATTGGAGACTCGACGGAAGGATGGCATCGAACCGGAGAGTCCTCAAGATGCTTCCGAATCCGATGAGGAGGTCGATGTCCTGGGAACTGCGGGCGGCTTGCTGAGTACCACGGACGCAGATCTATCATGGGAGAAAGTTAGTGGCTCTAGCAGATTTTTATCGGACCATATTGACCAAATTTTTGATAGACAATACCCTGGCTGAAGAGCGTGACGAAGCTCCCGATTGTACTGAAGGGTAATATTGGAACTTGCCCGCGTTTCTCAGAATTCAACTTATTTGTCTTCAGGCATACAATGCGTCGAGGATGCTGTTCTTGCGGCCGAGGCGGGTGTCTCGGGCATCGTAATATCGAATCATGGAGGTAAATGATTAATTTGATTACTAGACGAAATGAATATTCTAACTTTGACCCTAGGTCGCCAATTAGATTAGTGAGCGAATATCCAAACTTCCCCTGCGCAGTCCAATAATATCCCTCCTCAAAAGCTCTATGCCTTCAATAGAGGTGTTATACCGCCTACGAAAACAGAGACCAGATGTGTTCGACAAGCTTGAAGGTATTCGTCTAGTCTGAATCTTAGTGTTGGGACAAGTTCTTAGCTCCTTATTTTTCAGTGTACATGGACGGAGGTGTTCGAAGAGGCACAGGTGTGTTTTATATCTACTTAATGCACTATCCGTTTTAACATCATTCGGTAGATGTCGTGAAGGCGCTTTGTCTTGGTGCGAAAGCAGTAGGAATGGGACGGCCTTTCCTCTATGCTCAGAGCGTAAGTCATTTACATATCAATCTAAAGAATTCAGAGAACTGAGCATCCTCATCTTCATGTTGGATAGGCATACGGAGAAGCGGGCGTTGAGAAGCTCATTCATCTCACGGAACGCGAGATCGTCTTAGCTATGCGTTTGGTTGGAGCTACTAAGGTGGAGGAGTTAGTCCCAGAAATGGTGAGTTGCAGATTCGAGCGCGAAACTTTGCACGACGCTGACAAACCCTTATCCAGGTCGAACAAGTTTCATGGCAACCCGTCCTCGCCAAGCTATAGGTGATCTTCGTGGTATACATACGGCGCAAGGTTGAGCATTCGTATTTCAGACCATGAGGACACAGATATTGTTTTCTACTTCAAGTGTAACTGCAATTTTCAGCTACTAGACGCATTGTTGGGAGAGAAGGAAGGGAAACGAATATCCATATACCGTTATACTCAAGCTACACGTACGACATCTACGACGAAGTTTGATGCACGAGGATCTTCTCCGAGGGAAGCAGTTCACTAAGTAATCCTTTCGAGAGCACAGACGGATCAAACTTTTCTTTGTTGTAAATGGAGAACGATTCGAATGTATCGATATCACCCTGCTTCTTCAATTGGGCGAAAAATTGCTCCAACCAAATCCTCAGGCCTTCCCATTGAAGTGCTAAGTTATATGTATGCAGCTCAAGCGAGCGTACACTTGGAAGGAATTTCGTGTTGAAGCTTGACGGAAAATCCCAAAACACGAGTTCTTGCCACGACACGAACTTCAAGACCAACTTCTCTAAAGATGGGAGGACGTGGATCGCGGGATTGACTTGGATCGGGCTATCTCTCCCTGCGCCAGACATATACTCCAGACTGAAAGTGTTCAAAAGTGGATGCCCGAGCAAGAATCCACGGATAAGGGACTCGCGTTGTGCTGCCAATCCTTCGCTGAAGTCGTCGAAGCATTGCATGTAGGGGCAGTTGTTCAATGATAGGTACGCTTTCGTCGCATTCGGGAAACGTATCGAGCTGCATATTGACGCACTCACGGTGGTCTTGCAGTATTGAAGTTTGACGGAGACGTCTTGTACTGACAGAATATCGTGGATGGGGCATGGGGAGGCGGAGATCCAATTGACGAAGCGTAGGTCCACCTTTTCCAAGGCTTTGCACACTGACAGGAACCGCGTCAACTGGACAATCTCATACACTTCTCCACGTTGCGCATCGAAATGCATTCTGAGAAACTGCAGAGATCCAACGAAGGAAACGCTTGTAGGCGGAGGATGATATCCCGAAATTCGTAGATCGACGAGATTTGGCATTGACCAATGACAAAATGGTTTGAAATTGGGTCCCCAGTGTTTCGACGAAAGCTCGCGACTGAAGCAAGCGTCTAATCGCCTGAGATTGGGAAAAGTCATTCCCCAAGTCTTCTGGCCGATGAATTGCATGTTTTCCCACATCGTAAACCATTTACGTCTCGTCTCGAGACTATCTTGAGCGAAGTAGAAAATCCTTCCCACCATGAAAGACCGCCAATTTCTCGATGAAAACAAACAAAATTTGAAAAGTACGGTGAAAGCCTTGTGTACCTTTTGATGAAGTCCGAAGTTTTCAAGCAGGATATCCATAGGCGCCTCTTTACTTCTTTCGAGGTAGGTTCTAACCCGAGCGTGGTCGGCCATGTGATCGGAGATGATGTTCCAAAGGCGCGGGTTGTTAAGGACGAGGGATCGAAATTTCCTTACAAACATGAGACAAGGAACGGGCTTCTTGGAGAGCGCGCAATTCTACGTCGATAAAAATCTCTGTGTCTGGACACCGTGACGGTCTGAGACCGATTGGGCGAGTGGAGAGTTCAAGGATTTCGGACAAGATATCGTCAGGTAACGATGAAAATCCGACCCGTAATGTAATTGTGTCCACTTTCTCCCTTGCATCCCAGTATTGCACGGCGAGAACACTCGACCGCTGCATTGCGTTCTTAGCTAGGTTCTTGGCCATTTCAAACTCCCCCAGCAGCTCTCTGGATCGCGCCAACAGCTCCTTTCTACTCAGGAGGGTCACCGGGTCGCAAGTACTGGGAAATCGAAACCTACGCAAATTAAAAGCACCAGTCAAACGAGAAAGCTCGAACACGTACGAGTCGAGCTGAAGTTGAAGTTCTTTTTGAAGCTCGGTAATCCGCACATATGATTCCCCATCGCGTCCCGACTTGCGTTGTTGTAGTGTTGAAGAAGATCCTTGAATCGCTCTGGACTTGCCGCCGACTCCAGACTGAGCTCCGGACAATTTTCGCATGGCTCTCCGTGCGACCTTCCTTGTGATGACCGTCTCAATTTGTAAGGAACGCGATTGAGAGCTGGAAGATGGATATCGAAGAGGTCGGTTGGAAGTCGTGGATTCCGATTTGCGCTAGAAAATCGGTTGAGTTGAAGCCGTTTTCGCTCAATATGGAAAGCGTGCCTGAAGTTTTGGTTCACTTTAGAAATTTTATCCCGCCAGGGCGATCGCTTCGGTATTTTTATAATTTCGGTCCTTGTGTGCTATTTTGACTTCAGCGCCAACCGAGCGCTTACAGTGACTGTTTTTCGTCGTTCCTGTTCGTCGTTGCTACTCGTTGTTGCTACTCGTCAGAAGTTCGTCAAGTGACTCGAAGAGTCATGCTGCCACCAGTACTAATATTGAAATAGCGAAAATACTAGCGTGGAGTCGTGCCCGTCATCATCAAGCCACTGGATGTGCGATGTCGAAAAGTTTCAAGGATTTGTCCTGGGGCTGGATGTATCGGTGAACCACCGAGGCGAGTACTGGTATCTCGACTTCGGTTATTCAACTTAAAATTGACAACTAGTATTAGTAAACTGACCTTTTGAGTGTTGGTTCAGTTTGAACGCGCCAGACGGTGTCATTGGCGTCGTAGTAGCTGCGCCCCAACGTTGCAACCAGCACGCAACCATCAGCAATCTTCGAGACGGTCCGCTCCCTTGTCTCTGGTAAGTTTTTTACCTCTTCAGCACATTGTTCGTCTTCACATCTTTCGCTTCCTTCAAAAGCACCGTCCGTTTTGTCGGTACAGACCGAGAGCTTGTATCTCGCAGAGGACCAGCGCAGACTGGATGTGGCTGTGAGTAGTTAGCTATGAAGGTCTACGGTTAAAAGCACTCACTGGCATTCTCCGTCAATAAATACCCAGAGCGAACAAGGGTTGCGAAGGTAGACTTTACGGTATGTATCCTCCCGGCGCGTGGAATAAATTGCGAACTAACGGTGTATACAGATGCTCAGTGAGTATGTCCTTATCTAAGATTTTTTACATATCACTTACTTTGTGACTGTCATCGTGCAGTTACGTCGCGCCGCCAATAAAAATGTCTGTGAGTCATCTCAGACTCATCTGTCATTGTTATTTATTTTGATTGTTACTGACCTTGCTTCGTGCTCACTAAGACGTCTGAGAAACCTCAAATGTTTGAATGGCATCGACAAGATCGAGCGATTGGCGTTCTATTACACATGTGCACGCACGGTGAGTGTTCATTCTTGTTTATTTCGAAATTCAACTTATTGTCCATGGGATTATGGTATATTTCTACATGAAAGGTAGAGTCCATTTCTACATGGGAAGAACACATTGAAGGACTCAGAAGGAGGGCAAGCGAGCAATTCGGAGCGAAGACGACTTCTGTGCGGGGGGCGTAACCGATGTTCCTAAGAGTGGACAACATAGATATTACTGACAATTAGAAAAAAAGGTAAGGTGTTGAATAGGTGAGCGCCGGCGGCACCTGTATATTAGGAAGGAAATTGACCATCATCTCGTGAAATCTAGTGCTGACAGAAGGAGCAAATCGGTTCTGCCGCGTGCAAACGCCGGCCCACTGTAAGCAAGTGGTCTCAACGCCGCTCGTCTAGGCTCGGGACCAGCCGTTCCTACCGTTCTGGGAAAGCTGACCTACCGGAACGGCTGGTCCACATGGTCGCCGTTTTGGCAGGCCCCGCCAAAATGCTCGACGGACTTAGCCAAATTTTGGCCTCAAACCTCTCAGAATCAAGTTTTTTGTCGATATGATATTCTGAACGTACGCGACGCGCTGATTCGATAAATATAGGCATGTTGAGAAATATTTTTTTGACGCAGACCGGCCTTCCCAACCGGCTGGTTTGCTGTTGGCTCCCCAAGGCTCTGTGTTGCCCTCGCATTATCGTTGGGGTGAAAAAAATATGTATTTACATATTAGTATCATCTGAATCTACGAGCTCCGTAGATTCCGAATATCATATCGACAAAATACATGATTCTGGGAGGTTTGAGGCCAAAATTTGGTCAAGTCCGTCGAGCATTTTGGCGGGGCCTGCCAAAACGACGACCGTGTGGACCAGGCCTTGTGGAAAGTAATCATTGAGAAACCGGCGATGGACCCTAGGGTCCAAGCCCATATCGGGAAGGTAATCGGGCACAGCCGCGGACGCGTGCCGGCCATTGTCGCGTCGCGTTCGTGGTCATCGTGAACTGCAGTCCACGACCTTCACCACCATACCCACCTTGCTCGCTCGCTCGCCGCCGCCGCCGCCGCCGTCGTCGCCCTCCGCCATTTGCTTTCGTTTGGGAGCAGCACTACGATGCGCTCACGTCGTGCCCCTGACGCGCGTCTCCCCGTCATTCGACGTTTACCTGGTCCGTGATCATTGAAGTGCCGGCCACTCGATCAATCCATAAAGCCCACCTCTGTAAGTGTCATTCCCGCCTCTTTTTCCCT